>PVKP010011321.1:0-61670 GCA_004027715.1 Plecturocebus donacophilus
CACACACACACACACACACACACACACACAGAGACACGCAGAACACCCACACAAGGGCACTCTGCAACAGTGATGATGGGAGACTAAACAAGACGTCATCATTCTGTGTAAGCACAGACAAAAGCAAGGTCACTGTGCCACCCACAGAATACAGACATCCCTTTTTCCCAGCTGACAGAAGTGACTTTGGCTTCTTTATACATTAAAGCTTTAGCCTTACTCCAGCCAAACCACCTTTTAGAAAAGATAGAGCCACCGATGATGGAATTTTTCTACGTCCTATCAGCACTCAGTACAGAGCAAATCCCTGGACCCTCCCGCAAATCACCCAGCCAAAGCTCAGATCCTAAAGGTCTAACACCCTCTTACTGATATGCTCCTCATAGTATAAGTTTTCCCTCCTTGCAACAAGTAATAAACCCAACTTGCTTAACTAGAGTGTTACAGAGTAAATGGTCCAGTAAAGACCATTTACTGGAGGACATTCACAACTCTGACAGTAAAAAAGGATGGTTCTGTTTCTTGGGGGAAGTTCTTGGAGTTTCCTTCTGAAGGCTCCCATTTTCTATGTTGAGCAACAGCTGACATTTTCTTGAGAATGAAGAAGGGGAGGGGTAAGTCAGAAGTGTGAAGAAAGTAGAAAATGTCTGAATTAAATATCCTAGAGAAAGAGAGAATGAGTTGACTGAGAAACATACTACAATGATCAGGTTCTATTAAGGGCACAGGTGAGACTGGCTGACATGAATTCATAGTGGCACCAAGCCACCTTGCTGTGTGATTTCTACCACCTATATTCAAGGTGAAAATGGAGAGTGTGGTTTAACCAGCGTTCTGGGTACCTTAACCAGGTAAGGGAGATAAAGGCACTGCCAAAAGAATTACTGAGGGTTGGAAGATGAGCACTGAGATCAATTGAGAAGTAACAGCAGAGGGAGTATCTAAAGGATACAAGAAACCAAGAAAATGCTAAGAAGAAATGGGCACAGCATGGGAAATGGGACATAACTGGTCAAGCAACTTGGAAAGAGGGGTCAGGGCTGGAGAGTCTTGCATTCTCATCTGTGAGGCAGTGCAGCATCAGGATAAAAACACAAGGTATCAAGGCAAAAATGGGTGACAAAATCAGACAGGAAGAGGTGATCACTGCAGACCAGGCGTTCAAAAAACTGAGTGCCCCGTGCATAGGCTCCATGTGGACACTGAGGTCACCTAGGTTGACGCCATGAATTGAAGTAGAGGACACTCTAGGCCAGGCACCCCAGTCTTCCATGAATGAGATGAATGACAGGAGAAAGTGAAAACAGCAACAAAGAGGGTCCAGCTGGGCCTGAAGGATCTCCATGGAATGAGACAGGGGGACACACACAGGAGGACACACAGCTCAAACACTGATCCTGAGATACACAGGGGATGAGAAGAAGGAGGAGCCACGGGAGCGGGCTTCAAGAATGGAATATTCCCAGGGAAGGGTCAGGGTGAAGGCAAAGGGAGGGAGGGAATGGCTAAGGAGAGGCGAACAGAATAGAAGCAAATGTTGATTATTGGGTATTAACTGCAGAGGACACAGTGAGCGGGCAGTGGCATGGTTGGGTCATAGGTAAACAAAAAGCGGGGAGAAAAAATTCTGGGGCATGGCATGATGGACATCAGAAGGAGAGGAGAGGAGAGTGGGGAAGTCAGCTACCACTTCCCACTACCATGGGAAGTGCTCCATTGATATCTGCTGAGACAAAGGGATATAAACCTAACGTATCTAATCAGGAAAAACCCTACCTCATAAGTCCATGATGATGATGATGTTGATGATGTTGATGATAATGGTTTGATGACAATGAGGGTGGTGATGATGACGGCAACTACCAATTCTGAACACCTCCTACATGCCACGCACTGCTGGAAGCACTCCACATTTCACCTGCACAGCAACCCTCTGAGACAGGTAACAGCCTCCCTATCCCCAGAAGGACTCTGTACCAAAGGAGGAAGCAAACTAAACAGAAATATCAGTGCCCTTGGAGGCTGACTGGCTTTTAAAATGTTATCTTAGGAATTTGTAACTCACTCAGGGCAGCAGGAACCAGCCTGACTCATATCTACCACATATTCAGCAACTTCAAAAAAATAACATTCAGCCTGGAGGAAAATGAAAACAGCAATCATTTACTGAGGGCTTCACTTTGGGCCAGATCCTGTGCTAACTGCTCTGCATCAATGATCTCATTTAACCCACACACCCAAAAATCAGGTTACCTTAATAATCCCCATTTTAAAGATTAAGAAACTGAGGCAGAAAGAGCAATTTGCCCATGATTCACGCAAGCAATCCTTAACATCATGACTTTTGGACAAGATCTAAAGGTTTAATACATTACAGAACCTGAAAGACACCAAGTCCTGTAGAATGTCTTAAACCATTAACTTCTCACAATCTCTCTCTTTTTTTTTTTTTTTTTTTTTTTTTTTTTTTTTTTTAAAGATAGGGTTTCACCATGTTGGCCAGCCTGGTCTTGAACTTCTGACCTCAGGTGATCCGCCTGCCTCGCCTCCCAGTGTGCTGAGATTACAGGCGTGAGCCACCATGCCCGGCCTCACAATCTCTTTTCACATTTTTTTTTTCACGTGAGGAAAAACCTAGTGCCAAAAGAAAAGAAAAGAAAAGAAAAGAAAAGAAAAGAAAAGGCCAAGAGCAGTGGCTCATGCCTGTAACCCCAGCACTTTGGGAGGCCGAGGCGGGAGGATCACTTGAGGTCAGGAGTTCTAAACCAGCCTGGTCAACATGGTGAAACTCCATCCCTACTAAAAACACAAAAATTAGCTGGGTGTGGTGGCGTGCGCCTGTAATCCCAGCAATTCAGGAGGCTGAGACAGGGAAATTGCTTGAATCCAGGAGGTGGGGGTTGCAGTGAACCAAGATCCCAACACTGCACTCCAGCCTGCACTCCAGAGCAAGACTCTGTCTCAAAAAAAAAAAAAAAAGAAAAAGAAAAAAGCTGCTATGAAATGCACCAAGATGGTGAACACCTGTGGTCTTTATTCTCCAGGACTTGCCCCAGAAGATTCTGATTCATCGGGCTACGGTAGGCCCTGAACATCTGAATTTTTCTTAAGCCTCCCAGGCTATGCTGTTCGGGTTGGGAAGGACTGCTTTATATTCTCTGCAGTTTCAAACCAAATCTTCCCCTACTGTGTTTAGATGTTTGTAGACCCAGAGGGCATCAAAAACTGATACAGAGAAAATCTAAAATTATCAAAACTATCCAACAGAGACTCAATGAGAGGCATGCTCTAGTTATAACTATTTCTTTGTACTTTTCTTTGTTTGAACTATTTTACAACTATTTTTATGTAAGCAAGTTTGCAAAAAATATTACCGACAAATATGAAACCTAACCCTAATGTGCTACTAAACATAATTTTATTTCTGACAATTTTGGTGTCACATCAGGTTCTCTTATCCCACAGTAGTCAATATGAGAAAAATAATTATTATTATTTTTATTATATTATTGGAGACAGGGTCTCACCATTGCCCTGGCTGGAGTACAGTGGCATGATCTCGGTTCACTCCAATCTGTCTCCAGGATGCAAGTGATTCACCACTCAAATAGCTGGGATCACAAGCAAGCGCCACCATGCATGGTTACTTTTTGTATTTTTAGTAGAAACAGGGTTTCACCACGTTGCCTAGACTGGTCCTGAACTCCTGGCTTCAGGTGATCCACCTGCCTCAGCCTCCCAAAGTGCTGGGGTTACAGGTATTTGTCACTGCACACGGCCAGGAAAAAAATTATTTCTAATCAGTGGCACAGGCCAGGTGTGTTGGCTTTTGCCTGTAGCACTTTAGGAGGCTGAGACAGAAGGATAGCTTGGGCCCAGGCATTTGAGACCAACCTGGGCAACAAAGTGAGACCCTGTCTCTACAAAAAAAAATTTTTTTAATTATCCAGGCATGGTGGCATGAGCCAGTAGTCCCAGCTACTTGGAGGGCTAAGGCTGGAGGATCATTTTAGCCCAGGAGGTTGAGGCTACAGTGAGTCATGATCACTCCACTGCATTCCAGCCTGGGTAAAAGAGCAAAACCCTGTCTCAAAAAAATAAATTAATCTATTGATAAAAAATAAACAGTGCTATAGATGTAGCTAATAACAAATGAAAGCTAGAGAAGAGATAAAGCCGATTGTAATCCATTTAAGGTCACAAATTTTACCAGGACTGCCTTGAATACTGACGTATTTATCTATTTAATCAACTAACAACAACTACATGCCAGATACTGCTCTAGTGCTCTACTAACATTAAATATCATTTAATCTTCACAACCACCTATGAAATAGGTAGTACCATTATCCTCATTTTACAGATCAGAAAGCTGTGGCACAGAATGATTTAGTAACTTCCCCTGTTTTACACAGCTAGTGAGTAGCACAGCTAAGTTTGACAAAGTTTGGTTCCAGAATCCATGCTCTGAATGACAACGCTTAATCTCCAGTAACCTACAGAAAGTGCAAGCTTAATTCAAAACTTTGGTTTTCCCCAATCTATAATCCCTACGCGGCAAGCCTACATCTTTCGCCTAGAAGGCATTCTTTGAGATCCTCTAACAGATCCCTTGAGCTGTCTGAACACTCTCCTATACTCCTATTATTATAATATTTTTTTGAGATGGAGTTTTGCTCTTGTTGCCCAGGTTGGAGTGCAATGGCATGGTCTCGGCTCTCTGCAACCTCCACCTCCTGGGTCAAGTGGTTCTCCTGCCTCGGCCTCCTGAGTAGCCGGGATTACAGGCACCCTCCACCAGCCCAGGCTAATTTTTTGTATTTTTAATAGTGACCAGGTTTCACCATGTTGTCCAGGCTGGTTTCTAACTCCTGACTTGAGGTGATCCCCAGCCTCAGCCTCCCAAAGTGCTGGGATTACAGGCGTGAACCACGACGCCCGGCCTACACCCCTATATTTTAAGCCTTTTGCTCTCAGCTTAAACATCACTAAATTACAAACTCTAATGACACCGCAGTATTTCTCAGTGCTCAACACAAAATTATAATTATCTCACGGATAATTATTTCCTTTCAGTCTTTCCCAACTAACCTGTGAGTTCCAGTATGTCTGGCAGCATGTCTGTCTTGTTCTTGGTTTATTCCCATATTCAATCCCCACCAACCAGCCCAAATAAGACCCTGGTACAAAGTAAGCTCTCAATTTTTGTAGACTTAATGAGTGAATAAATGGAAGCCACTCAAGCCTCTTGTTTTCTCTTTCTCTGACACATACCTGTGCTCCCTATGACTCCACCCTCACCACCACACCCTTAACAGTGGAGGCGTAGTGTGGTAGTGGCTTTTCAGACAAATAGTATGTGGCCCTAGACAAGTCATTTCCTTCGCTGAAATTCCTCTCCTGGTTTTCAGGTGCACAACGGGGATCAAACCTACATGAGAGAGAACCTGCACCTCTCATCCTCATAACCTGCGGAGAGTGTAGTTACATGCATCATGTTTGTCTTTCTACCAGAGTTTAGCTCCGAGAACGCCAAGACCTCATCTGCCTGGTTAGGGGCCTGCTCCCATCCACGGTACCCAGGCTTGCTCCATGCCTGACTCACACCAGGAGCTCATAAACGATGCGATAAAGGAACTCCTGCTCTGTGCACTTCTTAGGGGAAGCGAGGGTCGCACGAGGCGGGGGCAGCAACCCTGCCAGCCTCCGAGCGCATTCTTCAGATGCAGGCTCGCCTCCCACCTACGCCCGCGCCCCGGAGGCCAGCCCCGAACCCCGCCCCCAGCAGGCACTTCTTGCACAGTGAAGCATCTTTGCAGGCGCCCCGCCCGCCCTTGTCATCCGCGTCGCAGCTCGAGGTGGAAGAGCAAGAAACTCTTTCTGCCTAGCGGCCACGGGAATCAACTTCTGGGGAGGTGTGTCCGCCAGGGACACGGAAGCGGGGTCGACAAGCGGTGGGGGACGGCGCGAGCCACAGGTAGAAAGCAGGAGACTAGAGTAGGGATCCACCTGGCCCAGCTAGCGCAGCTCAGTGACACTGCCAACGCCGGCTGTCCCAGCAACCTCTCCGCTTATTGGCTCATCTGCCGAGTAGCTCATTAGGCAATTATCCCCCCCGCTCATCCTACAAAGGTGCTGATTGGATAAATCTTTTGGCCCCGCCCACATAAACCGGAAGTTTGCCTACGGAGAAAGGAAGCTAAAAGTCATTCGCAGAGTACCGCAATGCTTTCTGGGAAGTGTAGTCTTAGGTGCCTGGAGAGGCCACCAGATTTCTTCTTACCCGTCACGAAATTTTAAGGGCAGAGAATCCATCCAGAAGCAAATGTCAATTGCTACGTTCAGTCTGGGTTCGTTTTCATTCAACAGTTTAACAAAATTTTGTTGAGTGCTCTCTATGCCAGGGACTGTGCTAAGAGCTTTGGAGACATAACCGCGTTTGAAATGTCCTGAAGAAAGTAGCGTGTGGAAAAGTAATAGGATGGGAAACCACGTAGCGATAACAATCAATGAACTCGAACTCTCAGCATCAAGGGCCGAATTTCAGAAACGTGACGCTCAGTGAAAGAAGGAAGTCTAACAACACTTTTGTAAAGTTCAAACCAAGTAAAACTAATGTTGTTCAGAGAAACATACATATAACGTAAAATACTGTACAGAAAAGCCAAGACATGAGAAAAAAAAAAAGTCAGGATATTGGTGACCTCTAGGGAGTGGAGACGGTAGCACACAAGAGGGTAAGGAGAGGCAGGGAGGGAGCACATAGATGTATCCTTAGTTTCTCAGGTGGGAGTGGGTTCACGTGTGTCTGTTTCATTATGATGTATATTCAAGATGTTAACTACATATATTTTGTACCAGATTTATTATAAAAATATTTTATAAATTAAAAAAAGAATTATGCTTCTGTATTCAATTTGATTACCTGTCAGGTGCTGGAAACAGGCAATGGATATACTTTAAAAACTTTGAATCACACCCATTTAAAAAGCAAAATAGCTCTCTCTCTCCTGCCACCATGTAAGATGTGCCTGCTTCCCCTTCCACCGTAACTGTAAGTTTCCTGAGGCCTCCCAAGCCATGCAGAACTCAACATAGTTGGAACTGGGGGGCATTATCTTAAGTGAAACAACTCAGAAACAGAAAGTAAAACATACATGTTCTCACTTCCCTGCCTAAAAGCTGAGCAGACACCAGCACCATGCTTCCTGTAAAGCCTGCAGAACCATGAGTCAAACTTTCTATATAAAATTTTTAAGCGAAATAACAGAAACCCAGAATACATACCTTGGGTGAGATCAGTTAGCAAATGCTTGCTCAGTATTCAGTGGAGGCACAAGATTTCATTGATAGTCAAGGCAGAAATTAAGTGTGGAATGGCTAAGGTTAGGAAGTTTTGTCAGGGGTAGTAACGATGGGCTGAAATACACTATTTTCTTGGAGTGGTCCTCTGCCAAGAAAGTAATACAAACCACTGCACAAGCATCGTCTCCCAGCTTGGCAGTGTCCACATTCCATAAGTGTTGGTAGATAACATCGAACAGTAAGGAGTACAAGGTGTTAATCCCATAGGTCTGGATGGTGAGACTGAAGGTGACTAGAAGAAGATGGAGGCAGATGTATTAACACACCTTTGTTGTTTGGTGAGCCTTTGATTCAAAACAACTGGTAATTCAAGGAGATTTGGTTAGTTGGACTCTAGACAAAGTGAACTCACTGGGTGTGGACCACAACACTAGTAGGTTGACTGGCATTCCCTGGAGGAGGAGGATGGCTACCCACAGGGCAGGCTGGTCTCCCTTTCCTGATAACCTCCCAGAAGATTCACACCACATGTGACCTGATGACGGGAAAAAAAACAAACAAACAAAAAAAAAACCTGTGACTTGAGGAAATTTCCCTCCCCTTCCCTCCCTTCGCTTCCCTTCTCTTCCAGTGGAATCTGGCCAGGTGCAGTGGCTCACAACTGTAATCCCAGCACTTTGGGAGGCTGAGGTGGGTGGATCACCTGAGGACAGGAGTTTGAGACCAGCCTAGCCAACATGGTGAAACCCTGTCTCTACTAAAAATAAAAAAATTAGCTGGACATGGTGGCAGGCGCCTGTAATTCTAGCTACTCAGGAGACTGCAGCAGGAGAATCACTTGAACCTGGGAGGCAGAGGTTGCAGTAAGCTAAGACCACACCACTGGACTCCAGTCTGGGCAACAAGAGTGAAACTCCTTCTCAAAAAAAGAAAGAAATAAAAAAAAAAAAAAAAACACATGGAATCCCACTAAATTGAAATATGGTACATATTTTGCTATTGTATAATTTTGGCTATGTCTATTTCAATGGCCTCTCGGTCACGGTTTTCCTTTACCTCCAAAGGGATACAATACATCTTTACTTTGCTACCCTACCCCACAGGGTACCTAAACACCTCTACCATCACACACAATCTCTGCAGGCAGGATCTTGACTGCATCTACCTTTCTCCAACAGTATAGGTATGACATTACATTTATGGCATCCTCCTTTGAGGAAAATTTTTGGGATATACTTGTTAAGGACATACAAGTTCAAGACCTCTTAGTTCTTTTTGGGTTCTAGTGATGACATATTTCTTATATACAAATTTTCTTCCTCTTTCTTCTTCTTCTTCTTCTCTTCTTCTTCTTCTTCTTCTTCTTCTTCTTCCTTCTTTCTTCTTCTTCTTCTTCTTCTTCTTCTTCTTCTTCTTCTTCTTCTTCTTCTTCTTCTTCTTCTTCTTCTTTCTTCTTCTTCCTTCTCCTCCTCCTCTTGTTCTTCTTCTTCCTCTTCCTCTTCTTCTTTTTATTTTAAACTAAGTCTTGCTCTGTCACCCAGGCTGAATGCAGTGGCACAATCTCGGCTCACTGCAACCTCTGCCTCCCTGCTTCAATCGATTCTCCTGCCTCAGCCTCCCAAGTAGTTGGGATTACAAGCATGCACCACCACGTCCAGCTAATTTTTGTATTTTTAGTAGAGACAGGTTTTCACCATGTCGGGCAGGCTGGTCTCGAACTCTTGACCTCTGGTGATCTACCTGCCTCAGCCTCCCAAAGTACAGGGATTACAGGCATGAGCCACCACACCTGGCCTGTTTACAAATTTTCTTTTTTTTTTTTTTCTTTCTTTTTTTTTTTTTTTTTTTTTTTTTTTTGAGACAAAGTCTCACTCTATTGCCCAGGCTGGAGTGCAGTGTCACAGTCTCAGATCACTGCAACCTCCACCTCCTGGACTGAAGGGATTTTCATGCCTCAGCCTCCCAAGTAGCTGGGATTACAAGTGCCACCATTCCCAGCTAATTTTTGTATTTTTAGTAGATACGTGGCTTCACCATGTTGGCCAGGCTAATCTCGAACTCTTGACCTCAAGTGATTCACCTGCCTCGGCTTCCCAAAGTGCTGGGATTACAGGGGTGAGCCACTGTGCCCAGCCTACAGATTTTCTTAAAACCCTTACTTACCAATTAGCCCACTTGGATGTGGCCCCCTCCAATAAAAGACTCTAGAATTTGTCCGAGTTAAAATCCACATGTACTTCCATTAGTGCCCTCAGGGACTCCTTCAGTGACAAGGCTTTAGTGACCTCCTGTCTGGCTTCCTGGAGTCCCTGGAGCACCCAGATGAACATAGTTGTCCATGGGCTTCTGACACAAGAAACTGCTAGTCTTGGCCCTGCACTATACATCATTAGAGCAGTAATTGCTGGCCACACACTGTGCTTCTTTGGAAATAGAGGCTTTTCCAGTCCCTGAACCTGTGACTCAACTGCCCGTTATTCCTTGGGTCATGGAAGGAGCACCCTGCAAGCTTGGCATGACTACCAAGATCTCCCTGCTACAGGATGGAGCCAAACCTGGGCTCTCTGCCGTATCCCACCTGCAGGTGGAAATGGCCTTCCCTATATTCAGTCCCTTGCCCAATGGCATGGTACTGGAGGAGATTACCCCTCTTTCCAGGCTCCTTGGCTACCTGCAATTCCCTTTGGGACCAACTGAGTAAACACCACTGAGAGTCCATAACCTTTTTTTTCTTTTTAGACAGAGTCTCTGTCGACCAAGCTGGAGTGCAGTGGCACAATCTCAGCTCACTGCAACCTCCATCTCCTAGGTTCAAGCAATTCTCCTGCCTCAGCCTCCCAAGTAGCTGGGATTACAGGTGTGTGCCACCACACCCTGCTAATTTTCATATATTTAATAGAGATGGGGTTTCACCATGTTGGCCAGGCTGGTCTCAAACTCCTGGTCTCAGGTGATCCACCTGCCTTGGCCCCTCAAAGTGCCGGGATTACAGACATGAGCCACCGCACCCGGCCAAGAGTCCATATTCTTTTTGGATGCCATTGCCACCATTATACAATGGTGCAATGTTGCTCAGTGCCATGTTGCTGTTTTCCATCCCTTAACCACTATGTTTCTTAAAAAGAATGAAACCCAGGGGTCAGCACAAGTGGCTACACTTCAGACAGTGAGCACTGAATGGTTATCTTAGTCCATCTTGGCTGCTATAACAAAATATCATAAACTAAGTGACTTATAAACAAAAGAATGGCTGGGCGCAGTGGCTAATACCTATAATCCCAGCATTTTGGGAGACTAAGGTGGGAAGACGACTTGAGTTCAGAAATTCAAGACCAGCCTGGGCACTGTGGCGAAACCCCATCTCTACAAAAAAATTTTAAAACTAGCTGGGTATGGCGTGCCTGTAGGCCCAGCCTTGGGACTAAGCTGAGATGGGGAGGATCATTTGAGTCCAGGAGTTCAAGACTGCAGTGAGCTATGATTGCACCACTACACTCTAGCTTGGGACAAAGAGAGACCCTGTGTCAAAAAATAAATACATACATACATAAAAATATACTACAGAGCCAGGCACAGTGGTTCACACCTGTAATCCCAGCAATTTGGGAGGCCAAGGTGGGCAGATAGATCACAAGGTCAGGAGAGGCCAGCCTGGCCAACATAATGAAACTTCGTCTCTACTAAAAATACAAAAAATTAGCCATGTGTCGGGGCATGTGCCTGTAGTCTCAGCTATTCGGGAAGCTGAGGCAGAAGAATCGCTTGATCCCAGGAGGCAGAGGTTGCAGTGAGCCCAGATCGCACAGCTACACTCCAGCCCGATGACAGTGCAAGACTTCATCTCAACAAAAAAAAAAAAAGAAAGAAAGAAAATACAAATTTATTTCTCATGGTTCTGGAGGCTGGCAAGTCCAAGGTCAAGGCAGATTCTGTCTCTGGTGAATACCTGCTTTCTGACTCATAGATGGTGCTGTCTTGCTGTGTATCCTCACTTGGTGATAGGAGCGAGGTGTCTCTCTCAGGTCTCTCTTATAAGGACACTAATCACATTCATGATAACTCTGCCCCCGTGGCCTGATTACACCACAAGAGCCCCACATCCTGATACCTTAGGAGTCAAAATGTCAACATTTGAATTTCAGGGAGACACAAACATTCGGACCACAGCAATGCCCTAGCCAACAAATGACTCCATTTGCATATTTATAACAAACTCTTGGGCCATTGTCTAAGAATTGTTCCCTTTGTGCTAATAAAGAACTTTGGGAATGTCTTGCCTCATAAATACTGAAAATATAAGCCAAGGTAATAAATAACTCATGTTTTTAAAATGGCCTGATGTGGTGGCTCATGCCTGTAACCTCAGCACTTTGTGAGGCCAAGGTGGGAGGATCACTTAAGGTCAGGAGTTTGAGACCAGCCTGGCCAACATGACAGTCTCTACTAAGAATACAAAAATTAGCTGGCTACCTGGGAGGCTGAGGCATGAGAATCGCTCGAACCCAGGAGGTGGAGGTTGTAGCAAGCCGAGACTGCATCACGGTACTGCAGCCTGGGTGACAGAGCAAGACTCTGTCAAAAGAAAAAACCAAAAAACAAAAAACAGATCTACATCTACGTCTACTGAGGCCACAGTATAAGGCCTCACTAGCGCACTCTGTACACTCTTCAAAGTCCCACACATTACTGGTTGTGATCAGGGTATTCATTTCACATCTCAGAATCCACAATGTCCCATGGGCTCTTGGAGAAGGCATTCATAGAACTTTCACTTCTCTGATATCCCCAAGCAGGAGGCTCAAGAGACATATGGGCTCCTGGAAGAACTCATATTTAAGTTACAAAGTGGAAATTGTACATCATCCCTTCACACCTCCATCCATTTCCCTATTACCACAGTCACTGATTAGTCACATCCCAGTGGGGACCCACAATTCCTATACCAGTGTCACACAGGTCCCTCAACTCCCTGTATTGCCTCAATTGCCTGGCCATACTGGAAAACATCTATAAAGTTCATGTTTTCGAGGACCACTTCACCCTGTAGTCCTCTTTCTCCTGGTTAGGTGTTGAACTCAGGAGGCGGAGGCTGCAGTGAGCCAAGATCATGTCCCACTGGACTCCAGCCTGGGTGACAGAGTAAGACTCTGTTTCAAAAAAAAAAAAAAAAATACTCCGAGCGTGGTGGCTCACACTTGTAATCCCAGCACTTTGGAAGGCTGAGGTGGGTGGATCAAGAGATCAGGAGTTCAAGACCAACCTGGCCAAATTGGTGAAACCTGTCTCTACTAAAAATATAAAAAATTAGCTGGGCATGGTGGCACACATCTGTAGTCCCAGCTGCTTGGGAAGCTGAGGCAGGAGAATTGCTTGAACCCGGGAAGCAGAGGTTGCAGTGAGCTGAGATAGCACCACTGTATGCCAAGCTGAGTGACAGAGTGAGACTCTGTCTGAAAAATAAATAAATAAATAAAATAAAACACTTCTGGTGCAAACTTTATTGAAGGCATCACCCCGCTATGATTAAGCTTATGTGTTTAAAGTTATTTGGGTAATAGTCTGTTTGGGGTTTGCAAGAAGTAACGTGTGGCTGGAGGGTGGCCTGTGAGTAGAAAGTAAGGTTCTAAAGGAAAGGCCTCAACTATTCTGTTAAGTTTGAACTCCAGGCAGTGAGAACTCCTGAAATAATTTAAAGTAGAAATTACCAGATTTTCATGCTAGAAAGTCCACCCTCAGCTGGGTGCAGTGGCTCACGCATGTAATCCCAGCACTTTGGGGTGCCGAGGAGGGAGGATCACTTGAGGTCAGGAGTTTGAGACCGTCCTAGTTAACACGATGAAACCCCATCTCTACTAGAATACAAAAAAAAAAATTAGACAGGCATGTGGCACGCAGCTGTAGTCTCAGCTACTTGGGAAACTGAGGCAGGGGAATCACTCGAACCCAGGAAGCAGAGATTGGCAGTGAGCCGAGATCATGCCACTGCACTCCAGCCTAGGCAACAGAGCAAGACTTTGTTTCAAAAGGAAGGAAGGAAGGAAGGGAGAGAGGGAGGGAGGGAGGGAAAGGAAAGAAAGAAAGAGAGAGAGAGGGAAAGAAAGAGAGAGAGAGAGAGAGAGAGAGAGAGGGAAAAAAAGAAAGAGAGAAAGAAAAAGAGTCCACCCTCATGGTGGTATGGAAAATGGATTCAAGTGGGGCCAAGAGTGGAACCAGCAAGATCAGTAAGGAGTCAACTGCACCAGTCCATACAAGGCAGGAAGGAATGGACCACAGATATGGGAACAGGGAAAAGAGGAAAAAAATGTGATATATGTGTTGGTTAATTGGATATGAAGGGGGTGTGAAAGAAAGAGACAGCACTTTGGTAGGCCAAGGAAGGTGAATCACCTGGAGTTTGAGACCAGCCTGGTCAACACGGTGAAACCCCATCTCTATTAAAAATACAAAAAATTAGCCGGGCATGGTGGCACCCACCTGTAATCCCAGCTACTCAGAAGGCTGAGACACGAAAATTGCTTGAACGTGGGAGGTGGAGGTTGCAGTCAGCCAAAGTCGCACCACTGCACTTCAGCCCAGGTGACAAAGTGAGACTCTGTCTTAAAAATAAAAGAGAGAAAGAGAGAGATCAATCATGCTTCTGAGGCCTCTTCCTTGGGTGATAAGAAAGAAGGCTGTAATGGAAGATACTGAGTTTCTTTTACTTTTCCATTATTATTATTATTATTATTATTATTATTATTTGAACAGGTCTTGCTCTGTCACTCAGACTAGAGTGCAGTGGCACAATCATGGCTCACTGCAGCCTCTACCTCTTGGGTGACAGACCAAGACTCTGTCAAAAAACAAAAATGATGGTACTTTGGAGAACATTTACTGTTAGGAGGTGTCAGAACAAGAAGTCACAAAAGAGACTGAGAAAGAAGGGTTTGATGTAAGGAAGGGAACCTGGGGAGAGTGGTTTCACTAAAAATGAAGAAGGCAGGAAGGATTTAAAGAATTAATATGTGGTTAACATTTATTAGACTTAAGTGAACCGAAGACAAAAAAATATATGCATTGGATTTAGCAATGAGAAAATTCCTGGGCCATAAATGAGACAAGATTTTGTAGAACTTTCAAAAAGAAGTCAATAAAAAATGAGACCTAAAGAGTAAAGAATTCTTTCAGAGGCTTGGCCATGAAAGATAGAGATAAAGTGGTTGATTGCTGGAGGAGCAGAAAGGAGGATGTGACATGCCAGGAGAAATGGGCACACTCGTGTGCTCAGGCATAGAGACAGATGAGAAACAAAGCAGAATGGGAGATCAATAGAATGAGGTCTTTGAAGAAGGCTGAATGAATAATATCCAGGGGATTGTTAGCCTTCAACTACAAAGTTGGATTTTTCCTCTGAAACAAAAGGGAAGGAGTAGAGATGAATGGAGAGAGGAGGATGGGATACAGGAAGAGGGTGTGGGGGTCTTGACTGCTGGTCTCTAATGTCTTCATAAGGCATGATCGTGCCTGAGCAAAGTGATAAAGATTTGGAGGGGCCCTTGAGGAAATAAACAAGGGAGTTGCCCATGAACATTTCATAGGATTTGGGGCACAAATAACTTAAATGCTGAAGAATTGGAGCTAGTTAAATAAATTACAGCATATGCATAGTATATACTGTTGAACATCTGCTTTTAGAAAGAATAAGATGGCCTGGTGTGATGGCTTATGTTTGTAATCCCAGCACTTTGGGAGGCTGAGGCGGGAGGAATACTTGAACCTGGCAGTTTGAGGTTGCCATGGGCTATGATTGTGCCACTACACTCCAGCCTGGGTGACAGAGTGAGACACTGTGTCTAAAAAAAAAAGATGATGATGAAATCATTCACATTTGAAAATTTGGAAAGATGTCCAAGACATAGTGATATATATATATTTTGTTTGTTTGTTTGTTTGTTTTTTCCAGAAAGCATCTGGCACAGTGGCTGATGCCTGTAATTCCAGAACTTTGTGCGGGGCCAAGGTGGGAGGATTGTTTGAGTTCAGGAGTACAAGACAAGCCTAGGCAATATAGTGAGACCTCATCTCTTCAAAAAAATAAAAAAATTAGCAGGGCGTGGTGGCACATGCCTGTGGTTCCATCTACTTGGGAGGCTGAGGTGGGAGGATCGCTTGAGCCTGCAATGTTGAGCTTGTGGTGAGCCATGATCGCGTCACTGCAATGTAGCCTGGGTGACACAGCGGGCATCTGTCTCAAAATAATAACGATGATGATAATAAAATAAGGATAAATAGAACGCAAATCAGAGGGCCGGGCACGGTGGCTCGCGCCTCTAATCTCAGCACTTTGGGAGGCCAAGATGGGTGGATAACCTGAGGTCAGGGGTTCAAGACCAGCCTGGCCAACATGGTGAAACCCCATCTCTACTAAAAATACAAAAAAATTAGCTGAGAGTGTTGATGCACACCTGTAAAGCTACTTGGGAGGCTGCCTTCACAAGATAGCAGGAGAATCACTGGAACCTGGGAGGCCGAGGTTGCAGTGAGCCAAGATTGAGCCACTGCACACCCCAGCCTGGGTGACAGAGCAAGACACTGTCTCAAAAAAAAAAAAAAAAAAGCAAATCAGAGAATAATACACTGACCACTGACATATATACAAATATGCACATATTTTTTAAAAGCTCTGAAAAAAAAAAACAGGTAAACAATAAGGTGGTTTTCTGGGCAATGGAAAGGGGAGTGAGACATAGCCAAAAAAGGGAACTTTATTTTTTAAAATTTTATGCAACTTGTACTTTTGTGCTCTTCATCTTTTTTCTTATATAAGGAGTATACACCTGTGGGGTTTCTAATATTTGATCCTTAACACAAATATATATACATGTGTATATATATACATATACACACACACACACACACACACACACACACACACACACACACATATATATATATAATTTTTTTTTTGAGGCACGGTCTTGCTCTGTTGCCCAGGCTGGAGTGCAGTGGCATGATCACAGTTCACTGCAGCCTCGAACTCCTGTAATCAAGCGATCTTCTGCCTCAGCCTCTGGAGTAGCCGGGACCACGGGCACATGCCGCCACCCCCAGCTAATTTTTTAAATTACTATTTGTAGAGATGAGATCTCACTCTATTGCCTAGGCTGGTCTCGAACTTCTGGGCTCAAGGAATCCTTCTGCCTCAGCCTTCCAAAGTGCTGGGATTATAGGCATGAGCCACTGTGTCTGGCCACAAATTAATATTTTAATTAGTAAAGGTATACACAAATACCTGTTTCTTGCAAAAATAAAAATAAAAGCATTATAAACACTACCTGAAGCATCCCTCGACCACAACCTTCAATGTCACGAATACCCACCTTCACAAGAAGTAATCACAGTTTTAAGTTGGATGAGTACCTTTACAGCCCTTAAAAGACACTTAAAATTATTAAGAATATTTTTATTAAATTTAAAGAGGCTGGGTGCAGTGGCTGACACCGGTAATCCCAGCACTTTAGGAGCCCAAGGCAGGTGGATCACTTGAGGCCAGGAGTTTGAAACCAGCCTGGCCAAAATGGTGAAACCTCATCTCTACTAAAAATACAAAAATTAGCTGGGCATGGTGGCAGGGGCCTATAATCCCAGTTACTCAGGAGGCTGAGGTGGGAGAATTGCTTGAACCTGAGAGGTAGAGGTTGCAGTGAGCTGAGATCTTGCCACTGCATACCAGTCTGGGCTAGAGTAAGACCATCTCAAAAAAAAAAAAAAAAAAATTAAAGCAAAACGGAGAACAAATAAATGACTGTTTCCGAAAGGCCACTTAATGACAAAGTAGATACACACTGTGGCTTGATCTTTCATAGTTTCTGAGAATCATCCGTTGCTTTCACAGCCTTTCAGCCCAGCTCCTGCACTCTGGCCAGGTGACCTCTGTGGAGGTGCAGATTCGGGCAAAGCCTCTGCAGCAGCATTTGACAGATGATGCCCCAACCTACCAGGTCCAAGTCCAACCAGGCTCCTAAGAGGCACAGCAGAGGAGCAGGGATTGGCATCTTCTCCTCTGGGTATGGATGCTGGGATGTTTCCTAAACTTGGTTGTACATATGTATTTATTTATTTATTTTTGAGATGACGTCTCACTTTGTTGCCCAGGCTGGAGTGCAGTGGTATGATCTCCGTTCACTGCAAACTCTACTTCCCGGGCTCAAGTGATTCTCCCACCTCAGCCTCCCAAGTAGCTGGGATTACATACGCCAGCCACCACACCTGCCTAATGTTTTTTTCTTTCTTTTTTTTTTAGAGACAGGGTTTCAGCTTTTTGGCCAGGCTGGTCTGGAACTCCTGACCTCAAGTGATCTGCCCACCTCGGCCTCCCAAAGTGCTGGGATTACGGGTGTGAGCCACCACGCCTGGGACATACTCAGTTTTTCATTTAATGACTTCACCTACAAGCTCACTTCCTGGCTTGCATTTTCCATTTGATTTGCAAAAGAAACTAGATTTACCTCCAATACTGTAACTTTTTTTTGAAACAGAGTCTTGCTCTGTCATCGAGGCTGGAGTATATTGTCGCCATGATAGCTCACTGCAGCCTTGAACTCCTGGGGTTAAACTATTCTCCCTCCTCAGCCTCCAAAGTAGCTGGGGCTATAGAGGCGTGCTATCATGCATGGCTAATTTTTTAATTTTCTATAGAGCAACAAGGTCTTCCTATGTTGCCTAGGCTGGTCTTGAACATCTGGGCTCAAGTGATCCTCCTGCCTTGGCCTCCCAAATTGCTGGTGTGAGCCACTACACCTGGCATATTAATCTCTTGTAATGCCTGGTATTTTGTTTTTTTCCCCCACTGGATGTTTCTACTATTTTTTTATTTTCCTGTTTTAGTTTACCCATCCCCATTTCTAAAATTGATATTCTCCCCTTTAGGTTTCTCACTGCTTGCCTCAAAAGCTCATTTTTATTAATTTTTTTCATGAGATTTTTCTCTCAATGAATGTATTAGACTGTTTTTGGCTCTGATGAAAGGGTTTTTTCCCCTAAGTAACCTGTCTAAGACATTTTGTTTCTCCTTCAGCTGCTGAATTTCTGAATGCATTTGTTCATGTTCTTTTCTTTCTTGTTCTGAGGTGGCAGCAGTGGAATCAGACAGTCTCTGATTGTCTTCTTGGAGGGATCTAATGGTTGCATCTTTTTCCTGCAGTGCTTTTCTCAGCTTCTCAATCTGTTGCTGGAGCAATTTAGAAGACTCAGTCGATAGAACAGACTCACTTGCATGAAGAGATTCTGCCGAGTGTGAAGAAAGTGCTTCTCTGGGCAGCTGGGGTAAAATATCCAGCTGTGGGAAGAGACTGTCTTTGCCGTTGCAGAGCTGTGCGATGCTGCGCTGCGTGTGTGCTAACTCCTGCTCCAGGTTTTTGAGTTGAGTTTTGCTCCCTTCATATTTTTCGATAGGTCACTGTGGTTCATCTGAAGTTTAGAATCATCACTGGGGCTGGGTGCAGTGGCTCACGCCTGTAATCCCAGCACTTTGGGAGGTCAGGTGGGCAGAGCCCCTGAGGTCAGGAGATCGAGACCATCCTGGCTAACACGGTGAAACCCCGTCTCTACTAAAAATACAAAAATTAGCCAGGCATGGTGGTACATGCCTGTAGGTACATGTCTGAGTAGCTGGGGCTACTCAGGAGGCGGAGGCAGGAGAATCACTTGAATCCGGGAGGAAGAGGTTACAGGTAGCCGAGATTGCACCATTGCACTCCAGCCTGGGCAACAAGAGTGAAACTCCATCTAAAAAAAAAAAAACAATCATTATCACTGTCAGTTAAAAACTTTGCTTGAAGTTGAAGAAGTTCTTCTTGGAGTTGGGCTGCCCCTGCTACCCCCTCTGTGGTCACCAGCTGCTCTTTCCACGCTTCCATTTTCTTAACTCACTGTTTTTTTGTTTGTTTCTGTTTTTGAGACGGAGTCTCACTCTGTTGCCCAGGCTGCAGTGCAGTGGCTCGATCTCGGCTCACTGCAACCTCCACCTCTCAGGCTCAAGTGATTCCCTGCTTCAGCCTCCTGAGTAGCTGAGATTACAGGCATCTGCCACCATGCCCAGCTTATTAATATTATTTTTTTTTTTGTATTTTTTAGTAGAAACAGGGTTTCACCATGCTGCCTAGGCTGCTCACAAACTCCTGACCTCAGATGATCCACCTGCCTTGGCCTCTCAAAGTGCTGGGATTACAGGTGTGAGTCACCGTGCCGGACCCAACTGGCTGTTTTAATTTATTAGGTCCTTGTAGAAGCTCTTCAAACGGATTACTGTTAACACCTCCAATTTCATGACCAGTGCTGGATGCTTGCAAAATTGTCACTGAAGTCTGACATTTCTGACTTAATGCATCTGTTTCAATGTCTTTTTCTAGAATGAGACATGATGACTTCTGAACAATGTCTTTAAATTTCTCCTGACAATTACTAGTGGACAGTTTTTTATTTTTCTCTTGTAGCTTAGGGAGGCTTGCTTCATCGTCAGCAATGATATCCATTATTTGGTGATCCGCTTTTTGAGATAGCTATTTTCCCAAGGCGCCTTATTCCAAACAGCTGATATTTGTTCTCTGTCCACAGCAGGTGCTTGCAGAGGCTGTTGAAGGTGAGCCACGCCCTGGGTGTCAGAAGCTGAAGCCGTTCTAGGCTGACGGCCCTGTACTTCCATATCTTCCTGCTGGATGATGTGAGTAAGTTTATCCACCTCACTGATGGACAGCTGATCAATCTGTTTAGTTAAAGACATATTATTTTTACTTATAAATTTGTTCTCCAATCCTTTCTTTCCCCCTCTGGTCCTTGATTCAGGATTAATCTCCAATTCTTGCTCTTTCACTGCTTTCACTAATCTTTCAGTTTCAGATTTAAATAAATTATGTGTTTCACTTCTGTTTTCTATATTGGCACACTCAACTTCTTTGCTTGAAAAACAGCTCAGAGTCTTTGAATGTCTTGTCCTATTTCATGCAACTGGATTTTGATTCTTTTCCTATCGTGTTCTGCAAATTCCTAGTTTCTTCATCTTTTACTGAAAAGAGCTGGGTGTGTGACATTCATTTGCTTGTGCTGGTTTTAAAAATAGTCCATTTGCTGTTTTTTCTCCTCTTTTAAAGACTGAAGCAGTTGCATCTTACTCTGTGTTTGCTCTTCAATTAGGTTCATGCATTTTTGAGACAGAATCTTGCTCTGTCGCCCAGGCTGGAGTGCAGTGGCACAAAGTTGGATCATTGTAACCCCTGCCCCCTGGGTTCAAATCATTCTCCTGCCTCAGTCTCCTGAGTAGCTGGGATTACAGGCACCCACTGCCATACCCGGCTAATTTTTATATTTTTAATGGAGACAGGGTTTTGCCATGTTGGCCAGGCTGGTCTAGAACTCCTGACCTCAGGTGAGTCACACCCACCTCGGCCTCCCAAAGTTGGGAGGATTACAGGTGTGAGCCACTGTGCCCCACTTCTTCAATTATGTTTGTTTATTTATTTATTTAGATAAAGTCTTGCTCTGTTGCCCAGGCTGGAGTGCAGTGGCACAATCTTGGCTCACTGCAACCTCTACCTTCTGCGTTCAAGTGATTCTCCTGCCTCAGCCTCCCGAGTAGTTGGGACGATGGGACTACAGGCGGATGCCACCGCACCCAGCTAATTTTTGTACTTTTAGTAGAGACAGGGTTTCAACATGTTGGCCAGGCTGGTCTGGAACTCCTGGCCTCAAGTGATCCACCTGCCTCAGCCTCCAAAGTGCTGGGATTACAGGTGTGAGCCACCGTGCTCTGCCTTCAATTATGTTTTGATGATACTTTATTTCCTCCTCAAGATTACCTTTGAATACTTTCATTTGAAACACCTCCAATTCTAGTATCATAGTAACATCTACCATTCTAAGCTCAGCCACAGAGGCAGTTCAACTTTGTTGGCCCCTGAGTCATTTTAATTCTTCTATCAGATTTTTTTTCTTTCATGGATACAAGACATCTGTCTTTTTCCTCTATGGTTCGTTGTGAATTATCTTTTTTTCTTAAGGTTTTAGTATAATAATTCCTCTGGAAGCTCTGAACTTCCTTTAAGTTTTTCAAATAAAATTGTTTTCTGTCTTATAAGTTGTGTCAATTGCTTCTGTTCTTCTCAACTAGATGACAAAATCAAATCAGATAGTTTCTCATTATCTTCCTGGAGGGATCTAATGGTTGTATCTTTTTCCTGTAGTGATTTCTTAGCTCTTCAATCTCTTAGAGCAATTTATGAGCAATTTTTCTTTAGTTTCTTTATGGTCAGTGTCCAGCTGTTTAATATTCTTTTTTTTTTTTTTTTTTTTTTTGAGACGGAGTCTCACTCTGTCACCTTGGTTGGACCACCCTGCAGAGGCTGGATCTTGGTTCACTGCAACCTCCACCTCCCGAGTTCAAGCGATTGTCTTGCCTCAGTCTCCTGAGTAGCTGGGATTACAGGCATGCACCACCACACCCAGCTAGTTTTTGTATTTTTATTAGAGACAGGGTTTCATCGTGTTGGCCAGGCTGCTCTTGAACTCCTGACCTCAGGTGATCCACCTGCCTCAACCTCCCAAAGTGCTGGGATTACAGGTGTGAGCCATCTAGTTAAGATGAACAGTGGATTACAGGTGCACCCGGCCTCAATATTCTTTCTGAATGCTGACATTTCAGAGTCTTTCCCTGGCTGAGTTTAATTACACCCTCTTGCTCTAGTTGTAAGGCAGAGCTCTCCAGGTTAGCTTCATTGGACAGTCTTTTCGTGGTTTCCTCAGACTTGTTTGTTGCTTCCGACAGCCTCTTTTCAGCTGGGGTCTCACTCTGTCACCCAAGCAAGAGTGCAATGGTGTGATCATAGCTCACTGTAGCCTCAAACTCCTGGGCTCCACTGATCCTCCTGCCTTAGCCTTTCAACTAGTTGGAACTACAGGTGCACGCCACTGCCTCTGGCCTTTTTTAAAAATTTTTGTTATTTTTATTTTTCATAGAGATGAAGTTTCAGTATGTCGTCCACGCTGCTCTCCAACTTCTGACCTCAAGCAATCCTCCCATCTTGGCCTCCCAAAGTGCTGGGATTAAGGTGTGAGCCACCACACCTGGCCCCAGAAGATAATTTTTTTTGTTTCTTTTATTCTATGTTCAAATTCTTCAATTGTTTTGGTAGACTCTACTTTTTCAATTTGTAGAGCTTGCATGAATAGTGTTTTCCTTCTCTTAAAAGTTTAGAGAGATCAGGTACTCCAATTCCTGAGCCAGCCACCTTGCTGTAACAAATTTTCCGATTCTTCAATCCTTTCTTCCTAGTTGCTTAGATTTTCTTGATGCTTACAACTCATTTCCCTCAATTTCTGTTGATGAACATTCTGTACTACTACTGATAATTTAAGTTGATGGTCGTCAGTATCCTGATTTCTTTTTTGTTTGAGCTCCTTAATGGTATTAATATTTGGTGTTTGTAGTTTGTAGATTTCATTTTCATCAAAACTAGTTGTTCCTTCTACTTTAGAAGTCTGAGCAATACACTTCCAATGGCCTAGTGGGGACTCAAGTTTTAGAACTTCATTGGACAATCTGTTTATTTCTTGTTATGATGAAATTAAGTCACAAAAACCCATGTAAGCATTGTGGAACACTGAAGCATGATGGGTACCACATGGAATGGAGGGGATGTGGTGTAGATGGGAATCCCCAGCCTCCCCTGAATGTGCTGACTCCAGAGCTGGATGCTGGTTCTGTAACCGATCCTGCAGTGCTTGCTTTCTTGCTTTAGGAAGGCTCATTTCTACCTCTTTCTGTTGTAATTGATGTCAGTAACTTTTAGTTTGCTGCCATATCTGAAGCTCTGATGCTTCCTAGGTCTCTCCTAGGTCACTACAAAGATTTTGAAGTTCCTCATTCTTTGATACTAAGAATTCCAAACTGGCATCAGTCTCTTTTATCCCATAGTCAGGGAACTCTTCCCTTTTTCTATGGCATTTATGAGCACATTTGAGATGTGGCTCATGAATGAAGCCACATTGCTGCCCATTATGCCCCAAGGAACGGTCTGAGCTGGAGTCAAGGCCACCAAACCAGGAAGACATTGCTGTGATTCATAGAACTGAGCTGGTCCACTCACAGAAGTGTCCAGTGCAGTCAGATCTAAACTCCGTCTGGCCAACCTAGCGAGATCCCATCTCTAAAACAAAGGAAAAAATTCACAACCAGGTGTTGCTAGTCAGCACCTGCTCAGAGGCCCACCAAGGGCAGGCGCTGCCTAGAAATGCAGAGGCCTGGCCTGGGGCCTCACTAGGGCCAGTCTCTGGGGACCATGGGCCTCTGCTTGGTCAGAAGGGCCCACTGGGTTGGCCCCTTCTCCCTCTGCATTGGTGCCTTTCCCTAGTGCCACGTGCAGCTCTAGCCAACCACAAGGGCTCCAAAGGTGCAATCCCCAAATGCCTTTCCCTGACTGTGTGAGCACGTGTTAAGGAAAACACACGTTGCCCTTCGTTTTCTTTTCTTTTTTTTTGAGACAGGATCTCACTCTGTTGCCCAGGATGGAGTGCAGTAACAGCCTGCTTCAACCTCCCAAGTAGTTGAGATTATAAGCGCCCACTCCCACCCGGCTAAATTTGTAATTTTAGTAGAGATGGGGTTTCACCACGTTGGCCAGGCTGCTCTCGAACTTGTGACCTCAAGTGATCCGCTCGCCTTAGCTTCCCAAAGCGCTAAGACTACAGCGCTGAACTACTGCACCCTGCCAGAAACAGATTTTCATATGTTGAAATAAACTAGAGGGTGGCCGGGAGGCACTGGTGTCGGAAAGTCCGGCAGAAAAGGACTAGTGGTCTCCGGGCCCAGAACCTTCTCGCTCTTTGCCCCGGTCAGGCCGGGCACTGTTAAACTAGGCTCGGCTCCACTCGGCTCAGCTCGGCTTCGCCAGAACTAGAGGGCGGGCGGGCGGCGCCGCTGGAAGTGACGCGACGAGGGCGGGGCCGCCGGCCGGGGAGCCTCAGCCTCCGCCGCCGCCGCTTGGGCCGGGAAGCGATGTAGTAGTTGCCAGGCCGTCTCCCGCCCTGCCGGGCCCGAGCCTCGCGGGCCGCCGCCGCCACTGCCGCCATGAAGAAACAGTTCAACCGCATGAAGCAGCTGGCTAACCAGACCGTGGGCAGGCGAGTGCGCTGGGCCGCACGGGGTTCTCGCCGGGGCTGGGGGCGGAGGGCGGGGTTGGGGGGGCGGCTCCTCCTCGGTCCGGTGGCTCCGGACCTGGCCGCAGCCCAGCCTGAGACTAGCGGGGCCCCGGCCCGGGGGCTGCGCCACGCTGAGGCCCGAGCTCCGCGCCCCTGGCGGCCCGCTAGTCTCCCTGCGTCGCCGGGCCCCTGAGACATGCTGGGGCGGGCCGCCGCCACCTCGCGGGGTCCCCTGCCCATTGTCCCTGTCCCGGGAGCATCGCCCTCGGGGAGTAGACCCGGTCCTTTTCCCTTCCCGGGGCCGAGCCAGCCCAGATCGCTGCCCTGGGCTCAACTCCGGTGACTTCTGTCCCTAATGCTGTGCCGAGCGCTGTGCGGTGGGGGGCGGCATTCCCAGGCGTTCCGAGTGCTCCCGCTGTTGGGAGTCCTTCTCCTGTAAGTGCATGGCGGCAAGAAATGGCTAGAGGGTCAGGAAGGCCAGTCAGATTTACTCAGTGAGTTCAGAACGCCCTTTGAGGGAATTCGGAGGTGGTGCTGTCTCAAAACCAGGGCTCCTAGGAACTGGACTGCTGCTGCCAGTTCTTGACATTTAGAAATTTGGAATTGGCAGAAAAGGATTATGGAGACGCCTTGCTCCAATTTAAAAAGTCTCACTGCACGTTTGGAAACAAATGCTTCTCTTTCTTTGGTACGGCTGAAGTGCTTGACAAGAAACCTTATTGATTATTACATGGGAGGATAGACCAGAGTTGGTAGATCAGGTTGTCAGAACAAGAAATGATTTGTGGTTTTTGAGAGTTTCTGGAAGTGACTGTCGTGTGCTGTATTATCTGGGCTAATATTTCAAGGTCTTCCAGGGCAGCTGGCTGTACTGTACCAATTTAGTGTTTATTCAGCAAAGAGATATGAAGGTATGAATTTTTTACAGCTCTTTTGTTTTTCTTTTCCTTTTTTCCCCCCCCAGCGGTTATCTCCTCAAGTTAAAGTTTTTCTTTTTTTTTTAACAGTTAAGGGGAGTTTGGTTTGTCTGAAGCACGTGGGACACTTCTTTTTTTCTGAGTATGTGAAAATACTTTTACTTCCTCTTGAGTTTTCTAAATTTGCTTTTAACTGTTTCATTTCCTCCATCTTTTTGCTTAGTTTCCTTGTTTAATTTTTTTCGATTCCCTACCGTATTATTGTGAGAATTAATTTTCTTCTTTTCAGGGTTAGTCTCTGCCCCTAAAACCCAAACACACCTACTTTTCTGTTATTTGCAGGAAAATTAAAGAAACAATGCTGAGAGGAAGGTAGATATGTGTAGTAAAGGGGGCTGATGTTTCAAGGAACAATTTAAAGCACGTGATAATTTCTTGTGAGTTTCATACCCTGGTTAGTGTTCTGAGCAACCGTGCATTGTGGAACTAGTGTTTAGTAAGTGCCAAGATACATTTGTCAAATAGTCAGTTTGGCCTGTTTTTACATTGTTCGTGACAGGTAAAGGACATTCACTCTTTTTATACAAGGTTCTGAGACTTAAATCTACCAAGCTATTTAGGGTCTCTTTACCTCCTGGGTCATCTCAGAGGTTTCTCCCTTCACACATTTTTTTTTTTTTTTTTTTTTGAGACAGGGTCTCTGTCACCTAGGTTGGGGTGCAGTGGTGTGATCTTGGCTCATTGGAGCCTTGACTTCTTTGGGCTCAAGCGATCCTCCCACCTCAGCCACCCAGATAGTTGGAACTACAGGTGAACACAATCACACCTGCCTAATTTTTGTATTTTTTGTAGAGGTAGGATTTTGCCATGTTGCGTAGGGTTGAACTCCTGGCCTCAAGTCATCTGCCTGCTTTGGCCTCCCAAAGTGCTGGGACTACAAGTGTGAGCCACCTTGCCTGGCCCCTTCACATTTAAAATTCTGGCCATGCTTGCCTACTTTCAGTTTCCACAGGACGTCTTGCTTTCTTACCTGTTATCATCTATTTGGAACTCCTGGAAGCCTCTCTCACCACACCTTTTCTCTAGGCACCTCCTGCTAATTCTTGAGTCTCCTAGGAAAGGTCTCTTTGCCTCTGAAAGGCCTTCTCTGATGCTTCAGCACAGATTGGATGTCTCTCCTGAGCGTTATTATAATCCCAGGTAGCACCTGTTTTTCTGTACTGTGACTGCCTTTTGTGTGTGTTCTGTATTAGGTTAAACATGTTGAGAGGGCTTGCTGTGGTTCCTACCCCATGGTTAATGTGCAGTAGGCATTGTTAATTCCAGTATTTGAGTTCTTACTAGATCACCCTGGTGGTGTGGGCCCAAGCATGGAAAAATGTGAAGTGGATAGAGTAGATGGTGATTCATGCTAGGGCTGTCATTCTGGGCCTGACCTTTGACTCTCTTTAAAAATCTTTATTGCTAGATGCCAGTGGAAGCTGAAGCTATTATAGAACTATTAAGGGTGTGGCAATTATGTACCCAAAGTCAGAACATCTGTTTTTACTGGGAAACCTGTTGCTTCCTTGCTGTTGATTTCCTAGATTGTGTGTGTGTGTGTGTGTGTGTGTGTGTGTGTGTGTTTCTGCTTAAGTAATCAGAAAGGACTAAGGAAGGTAAATGGAGGCAGGAGAGTGCCTAGAATTGTTACTGCATAGAAGCAGGTAGTTGGCCCTAGAATCGAGATTCTGGGTGTTTTTAGGTCAAGATGAAGGCTAGAAAGCAAAGGGATTTTTTGTTTTTGGCCCTGTGATCTAGGTGGAGAAGGAATGTCATGCCCATTGTGTGTTGGTTTATCAGTTCATGGAATTCTAGGTGGTGTCTTGCGGTGAGATATTCTCAGAAGGAAGACCTTTGAGTAATTTCACTGTAAGCTTCCAGGGGACAGACATGGAAAATTAGTAATGTCTGGAAGGAATGAGTTCTCATGATGCAATTTGCTTACGATGGGTGGATAAGTCTATCTGAGAAGATGGTCTAAAACTCACAGGGACAAGGCTTATGAGGTGGTCTCATGGTGGTAGTGTCCCAAAGAAGAGGAGTAGGAGTCTGCCTGTCTTTTGTGGATTCATACATTCAACAGACACTTACTGAGCCTACACTGTGTGTTGTTATCCAAGGTATCAAAGAATCAAAGGTGGGCATGGTTTCTGCCCTAAGGGAGCTCAGGAGATACGTAGAGGAGATAGGCAAGCTTGTAAGTGACAGAGCCATGGACCCAAACCCAGATTTCTGATTCTGCAGCAGCTGTAAATTCTGATCACAGAGATCTAATGACCTCTAGGAGTCCTCCACTCATAGGAGGTAGGTAGAATGGATCACTTACTAGGTAGTTGGATCCACTACCAGCAACGTGAATTCTCAAACTGAGTCAAAATGCATCTCTACCTACTGATCCCAGAACAGTACCCTGCTACCACACTGAATGAATCTCATCCTCTTCCGAGTCAGCCCTTCCTGTATTTCATGATCACAAACTTTATCTTTACATTGCCAGCAGTAACATTCTGCATCCTGCACCCACTCCACTGTGTCCTTTTCCTCCCACTGATCTTCACTCTACTTTTTCTTCCTTTCTTTCTTTTCTTTTTTAGATGGAGTCTCACTCTGTCACCCAGGCTGGAGTGCAGTGGCGTGATCTTGGCTCACTGCAACCTCTGCCTTCTGGGTTCAAGTGATTATCTTGGCTCAGCCTCCTAAATAGCTAGGATTATAGGCATGAGCCACTACGCCAGCTGATTTTTCTGTTTTTAGTAGAAACGGAGTTTTGCCATGTTGGCCAGGGTGATCTTGAACCCCTGACCTCAGGTGATCCGCCCACCTCAGCCTCCCAGAGTGGTAGGATTACAGGTGTGAGCCACTGCGCCTGGCCCACTCGGCCTTTTCTAGGAGAACTCTAAACAGTGTTTCTGAGAAGGCATAGGTAATGTGTACTTTGCTTCAATCTGAGTGGAGCGGGATGGAAAGAGGTCCCGTGTCATTGCAGCAGCTTCTCAATCTCGTCTTTCACTGCCTTATTATGTAGTTTACATATTAAGAAATCCAGAAGTATTTATAGGTGAGTGAAAATCAGCCATTCTTCACTGGAGGAAGAAACAAACCATAAAACCTTAAAAATGAATTAGTAGGAAATGTTCATATATAAATTTGAATCATAAAAGGATATGTTCAGCTGGGTGCTGTGGCTCACACCTGTAATCCCAGCACTTTAGGAAGCTGAGGCTGGTGGATCACAAGGTCAAGAGATCGACACCATTCTGGCCAACATGGTGAAACCCTGTCTCTACAAAAAATACAAAAATTAGCTGGGCACAGTGGCACGCACCTGTAGTCCCAGCTACTCAGGAGGCTGAGGCAGGAGAATCGCTTGAACGCGGGGGGTGGAGGTTTCAGTGAGCTGAGATTGCACCACTGCACCCCATCCTGGCAACAGAATGAGACTCCATCTCAAAAACAAAAGACAAAAAACAAAAGGATATGTTCATTTAGCATCCTCTTTGTATGTGTAAGTGGTGTGTTACTTTATTATGGAATTGCCTTTTCAGCAGAGTGTATGAGGCAAAACCTCCGAAGTTTGACATTATGGTCTAAGGTCCTGCAGTCATCATGTGCCCCATGCATTTTTGTCAGGCCACAGGATGTTTCACCTTTATCATTGTATTTCAGTTTCTCAAGTGTAGGTAGCTGCTGTAGTAATTAGTGAAGTACAAATCCATTTAGAAATGTTATACTCTCATCTGTTTGGTGTGTTTGCATTTTCTTGAAGGTAGGGATTAAAAGTACAATAGGCCCACAGTCCCTTATCTGGAATCATTGGGCCAGATGAGTTTCAGAATTCAGAATTTTTTGGATTTTTCTAAAAGTAATAATGCACATGTATTGTTGTTATATAATATTTCCAGTGGGGTCTGAGACAAAACCCCATAACCAAACATTATTATTAGTATACCAAAATATATACATATATTCCCACTGAATGGATATGCACAAGCATAGTTTAATACCAGTTCAGGTCAACTTTTGTTGCCAAATAAGTTACCCAGAAATCTTATTTTTTAGAACTTTCTGGATTTCAGAATGGTGATAGGGATTGTGGACTTGTCTTACTTTTAGTAATGTACCTATTGAGAGTCTGTTAAATTTTTTTACTGTAAATAAGATTTCCCATATTCCCAAAGGTTGGAAACCACAATCATGTAAGCAGGGGTCACAAACTCAAGTGCCAGGGTAGGTAAAATAAGTAAGTGAAGTGGGAGAGGTTGTAGATCAGTAAGGAATGAGGAGACTGCAGTGAACTGGTGAGTACATGTTCATTCAAAGGGCAGAGCTGCTCTTTAGTTCTAGCCACTTGTTGCCATGGTCAATGTGGGTGTAGTGTAGCCGTATCTTCCATTTTTAATGATACTCCAGAATGCTGATTTCCATGTGAAGTTTCTTGGTATTTAAATATTGGTAACTAAAAAGAAAAAAAAAAAAAAAACACTGTTGGCCAAAGAAAACATCTACAAGCTTTATCTGGCTGTGGGCTGCCTGCTTTCATTTCTAGTTTGGAGACTAGTGCTTGTGGTATGAAAAGTTGTCAATGAGCTGGGTGCAGTGACCCATGCTTGTAATCTCAGCATTTTGGGAGGCTGAGGTGGGAGGATCACTTGAGACCAGGAGTTTGAGACCAGCCTGAGCAACATAGCAAGATCCTGTCTCTACCAAAAAAAAAAAAATTTAGCTAGGCATGATAGCATGTGCATGTAGTCCCCAGCTACTTGGGGGGCTCAGGTGGGAGGATCTCTTGAGCCTGGGAGGTTGAGGCTGCAGTGAACTGTGATCCTGTCACTGTGCTCCAGCCTGTGTGATAGAGTGAGACCCTGTCTCTAAATAAGTAAATAAGTAAGTTGTCACTAGTGTTGGTAATGAACTACTTTGTGGAGATGTGGATGCGTACATTTGCTTTATTATTATTCATTATACTTTACATACATGCTGTATGTTCATAATAAAAATACAATCTAAAGAAGGGATATGCACTTTATTTTAGAACTGCCTTATTTTCTAGCCAGTAGGAAATTTTCATCTAAATTTGAAACTTTAAACTTGTTTATCTTGGAAAAGGGGCTGAAAGCCCCACTTTAAAAATAAGAGCCCTCTTTTTAAAAAGTATGAGTTAAAGGAGGTTAGTTTGTAATGTTCATTCCTTTCCAGGGCCATGACGATCTGAAGTAATATTGGGTATCCACTCCTATGTTGGGACAGGGAAATGTCCTTGGTCTCCTTTCTTCTCAGACCATTCTCCTGGATGATCTCAGCCCCACAACTGTCATCTCATGGTGATAGTTTTATGCCTCCAGCCCTGGTGTCTCTTATACCTAGAATGATGCTGCCATTTCTCTCTTGAACGTCTCCGCTAAAATTGAACCCATGAACTTCTTCCTCAAATAGGGTTCATTTCCCTCTGCCTTCTAGTCCATGGGTCACCAGACTTTGGCCTGCAGGGTTAATCCAGCCCACCACCTGTTTTGTTAAAAAAAAAAAAAAAAAAAAATTTATTGGAACACAGCCACTCACTTCAGTGGCAGGGTTGAATAGTTCCAACAGTGACCCATATGGTCCACAAGGCCTATGATATTTACCCTCTGGCACTTTATAAAAAGTATGTGACCCCTGCTGTGGGGCATTAAATGCTCTCACACCCTCCCTAGCCACCTGTCAGTCCCCTTCTTTCTCCACCATCATCTCAGAATTAGGTGATCACTGTGATCTGGAAATTCTGCCTATTTATTTGTTTATTCATTCATTCATTCTGGAGTGCAATGCCCTGATCTTGGCTCACTGCAACTTCCACCTCCTGGGTTCAAGTGATTCTCCTGTCTCAGCCTTCTGAGTAGCTGGGACCACAGGCCCACACCACCACGCCCAGCTGATTTTTAAAAAAAAATTTTTAGGCCGGACGTGGTGGCTCACACCTGTAATCCCAGCACTTTGGGAGACCGAGGTGGGTGGATCACCTGCGGTTAGGAGTTCGAGACCAGCCTGAGCAACAGGGAGAAACCCTGTCTCTACTAAAAATACAAAATTAGCCAGGTATGGTGGTGCATGCCTGTAATCCCAGCTACTCGGGAGGCTGAGGCAGGAGAGTCGCTTCAACCCAAGAGGCTGAGGTTGCAGTGAGCAGAAATTGTGCCGCTGCACTCCAGCCTGGGCAACGAGAGAGAAACCGTGTCTCAAAAAAAATAATTTTTTTTTAGTAGAGACAGGGTTTTACCATGTTGGCCAGGCTGGTCTCTAACTCTTTACCTCAGGAGGCCTGCCTTGGCCTCTCAAAGTGCTGGGATTATAGGCAAGAGCCACCACCTGGCCTTGATTATCTTTTTTTTTTTTTTTTTTTTATTGCATTTTAGGTTTTGGGGTACATATGAAGAACATACAATATTGTTGCATAGGTACACACGTGGCAGTGTAATTTGTTGCCTTCCTCCCCTTCACCTATATCTGGCATTTCTCCTCATGCTATCTCCCCCGTAACTCCACACCCCCCACTGTCCCTCCCCCTTGATTATCTTTTGACTTCATCTTTGCTTCCCAGAGGCCTTCCTTCGTGTTATCTTAATTACGTGCTCATTATTTTTCACCTGGAGTCCAGTTTGTCTTCCAGTTTAGCTGGCTTGAGCTGGATTGCATCTGCAATTCCCCAGCCTTCTGTTTGACATGATCAGTCATCATTTTAATGATTAGAGCTGTTCACCTCAAATTACTTTTTCCTGATGAATTCTCTAGAGGTTAAAATCATTTCATTTCCTATACATTAATATCTATAATGTTCATGACAGTATTGCCAAGTTGTCTTCTAAGATAATGCTATCTTTTAGTTTGTAGTACAGAAAGCAATATTGTGCAATAATATCTGTCATTATGCATGACATGATGAATCACATTTCACCATCACTTTAGTTGCATTAGATATTGTCTTTAAAAAATTTGTTATCTATTTAAATTTTTTCCACTAAGGTGAAAATGAGTATGTTCTTACATTTGCATTTCTTTGTATGAGTTTTCTGTGTGTGTCATTTGTTTAATTGTCATGGAATTAACATTCAGTTATCAATTTCATTGCTCAGTTACCAAATTAGTTCAACAAATGTCTCCTGAGAACCTGTCAAATGCTAGGGGCTGGGATTGAAAATATAACTGATCCCTGCGGACTTGAATACAGAGACAGAGCTACAAACAGATAATCTCAGTATAACCAGTTTTATCTATTCTAGTACATCTTAGGTGTTGTTAGTGAAATCTTAATGCCATTCTTTGATTTATTTATATATTTTAATATAAACAAGTTAGCATTTTTGTTCTTAGATATGTTCCTTAACAGATGCAGTGATGGAACGGACCTTGCACGTTCATAAGTAGGTATAGATTTAATACAAGTTTCAGAAGATGAAGCTGATTCTATGAGAAAAAAATCTAAGATTTCTGTAAGAAACTGTCTTTTAAATAGAGCATATTATTTATAGCAAATAAAATAAGAGGCATGTTTGATGTGAAAACAATATTCGGGCCTGGGCATGGTGGCTCACCCCTGTAATCCCAGCACTTTGGGAGGCCAAGGTGGGTGGATCACCTGCGGTCAGGAGTCTGAGACCAGTCTGACATGGTGAAAGCCCGTCTTTACTAAAAATATGAAAATTAGCCGGATATGGTGGCACACGCCTGTAATCCCAGGTACTCATGAGGCTGAGGCAGGAGAATCGCTTAAACCTGGGAGGCAGAGGTTGCAGTGAGCCGAGATCACACCACTGCACTCCAGTCTAGGTGACAGTGTGAGACTTCGTCTCAAAAACAAACAATATTTGGTTCATGTCAGCCATGCATCTTGTGAGACTGTGTTTCCTCTGTCATGATACTTCACATTAATTGTAGCTTATTGATTATTTGCATTGGCTACTTCCTTTTGATTATCCTAAGATGTTTCTCTCTTCCTCTCCTTTCCCACACTCTTTTTTTTGGACATCTTCCTTATCAGAGATACCTTTTGGTTTAGTATTCAATTCGATCTCTCCTCAAATGGTTCATTAACATTTCTTCTATAGTTACTCAGTGTTCTTCCACATGGTTCAGCCAAATTTATACTTCTTAAAAGAGTTTAAGTCCTAAATCATGGACCGAGTAAACAGATGCTCAAAAGAATATAAATTTTTAAATAAATAAATGTTCAGAAATAAATGAATAAGTAAATGAATAAATAAATGCACATAAATTATTCAGAGCTCCTATCAGCTGTTACCTGTCAGTGTGAATATGTATATCAAGCAGCTTGGATATCGTGTGGTCATTGGATACTTTCACATGCATGGGCTGGAGTGGCCACTTGAAACCATGGCCAGCTGTACTTTGGGGAAATACACCAAAATGTTTGTACTTCATCAGATACAGTGAGTGATTGGATGGAGGGAATGTGGGCACAGGCACAAAGTGAAGGAGTCCCTGAGATGTGCCTGGGAGTTCAGCGAGGACTCCACTGGGCATGTATCATATGAGCAATCCATTTTTTAAAAATTTTTTTCATAGAGGCAGAGTCTTGCTGTGTTGCCCAGGCTGTTCTCCAATTCCTGGCCTCAAGCAGTCTTCCCATCTTGGCCTCCCAAAGTGGTGGGATTATAGACATGAGCCACTGCGCCTGGCCTTGAGTGATATTAATAACAGGCAGGTGATAGAGAATTCCTAGGGGAACCCTAACACTGAAGATTTTATCCTTTAACTTAAATTTATTTTGTTTATAAATTTGGAAAAAGGCAACCATTATGTGATTCTTAGCAGGAGAACTCTCTCCGGCTCTTTTATTTTCAAACCACTTGGGTAGTGAATGCTATTTTCAGATCCATTTGTTAAGTATTTGTAGTATTTAAATTCACAGCCCCTGGATGCATTTCCGTCCAAGAGAAGGTGTAAGTTGTTTGGTTCTTCAAAGTTTTTTTTTTTTTTTTTTTTTTCCAGATGTATTCTTGCTCTGTCATGCAGGCTGGAGTGCAATGGTACAATCTTGGCTCACTGCAACTTCCACCTCCTAGGTTCAAGCAATTCTCCTGTCTCAGCCTCCCAAGTAGCTGGGATTACAGGTGTGCGCCACCACACCTGACTAATTTTTGTATTTTTAGTAGAGATGGGGTTTCCCCATGTTGGCCAGGCTGATCTCAAACTCCCTGCCTCAAGCAACCAGCCCTCCTCAGCCTCCCAAAGTGCTGGGATTACAGGTGTGAGCCACCGCACCCAGCTGGTTCTTCAAAGTTCTAAAGAGCTTTAAGGCCTAGCACGGTGGCTCAGGCCTATAATTCCAGCACTTAGGGAGGCTGAGGTGGGCGGATCACTTGAGGCCAGAAGTTGAAGGCTGCAGGGCTGCAGTGAGCTGTGGTCCTGCCACTGCACTCCAGCCTGGGCGACAGAGAAAGACCCTGTCTCATTTAAAAAAAAAATTAAAAAATACTTTTTCAGTATTCTCTTACTTTTATATAAAGATGAGTTTTGACATCTCGTCTTTTCTGGTTTCTAGAAAAAATTATGTAGGATTTTGATTGATTTGGGAATATTCAAATGATGTTTATTGGGTACCTGCTATGGGCTAGGCTCTAAGGGTACAAAAATAAATAAAACCCAGGTGTTTATGGCCAAGTAAATCTGTGAACTAAACCTTGAGAATTGATATCTACCAGATGAGCATAGCACATGACTTCATATGTACAATCTTTTATATGCTTTCCAGATATTTTTTTTTAAATTGAGAATAGTGCCTATTTACTAAACTATGCAATTGATCATTTTGTTACTTTCTGTACATAATATTATCAGTGTTATGCTTCTGTTTCTGCTTTTGTTGTTTAATTCAATGATTTCTCTTTCATCCCTTATTTAATTGGTTAGACTCCAAAATATTGTGTGGCTCTATATATGTTTATAGGAATATTGGGTAAAGGGCATATGATCATACCTTTATTCGACATTCCAGGAACATGATAAGGACTATTGAAATCCCATTGGCCAGGCGCGGTGGCTCACGCCTGTAATCCTAGCACTTTGGGAGGCCGAGATGGGTGGATCACCTGAGGTCAGGAGTTAAAGACCAGCCTGGCCATCATGGTGAAACCCCATCTTTAAAAAAAAAAAGAAAGAAATCCTGTTAAAATACAAGTGTTGTAATATAAATTGTTCCCAATGGAAGTTTGCAAGCAACTTTCCCCTTATTTTCAAACCACACCACTTTTAGTGTGTCTGCTATTTGAGCTTTATTCTATGTCTGTTCTGTGTCATGAAGTTGGCGGGTGATCTTAAATGCAGAATGCTGAATTTATAGTAGTCCACTATATGGAGAAAACAATTGTAGTGCACTTTAGACTTAGGAAGGAACTGGAAGAGAAAGTTGAGAAATGGTGAGAGGAGTTTTAATGGAGCATATGTGGCAGTATGTTAATGACCCTTCTAAAGAAGAGGTAGTTAGCAGGTCACAAGGCAGTGGACTGAATTGTAGCCCCTGAATCTCAGGGCAGTCTTTAGGAATGGAAACCTTGCTTCCTGTAAATTTAGATGGATTTTTTGATAACCCTCTGTGGCCAGAAAAAATCATCCACACACAGATTTGCATGTTATCTCATGGATTTCACAGACATCCTCAAGCTCATGGACAAAAACCCTCAGGATTCAAGAAAACCCATCTACATGGTCAGCAGCTCAAGAAAGCCTGCTAGTTGTCAGAGTGATGCTTAGTTACAGCTCCCATGCTGGGAGCTGCTGGCTGGAGAAATGTTATTTGCAGATGTGCACCTCGCGCTTCTGTGTTTGATGTTCTGCCTGTGTCCAAAATACACCCTTTTCCTAGATGAGAGCCTTTCCCCCCAAAAAAAACAGAAATGTAGTTCTCTCTGTGATGGGATTTAGTAATCATCAAATTACTTTCCCTTAAGAATTGGCTTTCTTGGCGATTAGTTAATTCAGTTTTCAAGACTTTTAGATAAGGGCTTAGTCAACCTAAAACTGCTTTAGGACAGTTGCATTGTAATAAAAAGTGTATTGGACTTCAGTCTAAGGATGTGAGATCCTGTCTGTGCTGTTTACTCACTTTGTCTCTGACCTTGGCTCAGTCAGTCTCATTGCTGTGTTCCCATACATGCGAAACAGCTCCTGATACCACCAGGAGCAAGGCCTGCTGTGTTTAAGAAGGTGGCGTGTACTAGGGAGGTGTCAGGACATACAGTGTGACACAGCAGGTCAGCACTGGGGAAAATAACCAGGTTAGCCTTCACCTCACTGCTGTAATGCCAAAATGCATTCCAAATGTGTTAAAGCTTTCATGTAAAAAATAAAACCACAAAATAAATACAAGAAAATATAGCTTATTGTGGAATGTAAAATGTGGAGAAAGAACAATAAAAGATAGCCTGTAGGTGGGACGTGTGACTCACACCTGTAACCCAGTTGCTTGGGAGGTAAGGCAGGAGGGTCATTTGATGCCAGGAGTTTGAGCCCAACCTGAGCAACATAGTGAGGCCCGTGTCTGTAAAAAGAATTTTGGAAAAATTAGCTGGGTGAGGTGGCACACCCCTGTAGTCCCAGCTATTTCAGGAGGCTGAGATAGGAGAATTCTTAGAGCCCAGGAGCCCGAGGCTGCAGTGAGCTATGATCGTGACCCTGCACTCCAGTCCGGGCGACAGAGTAAAGCGCCATCTCTAAAAAGAATAGATTTTTAAAAAGCACCTGTAGATTTAACCACATAATAAGTACACTTCTGTCTGTTTTATTGTATCAAAGTTAAATTTATAACGATAACTAATTGGAAAAAACTGAGAGCAACCACCACAGAGGTTAATTTCCTGAATGTATAACGCTGTCTAATAATTGTAAGAACTCCACTCTGAGGAACAGAAACCATAGACAGAAACTTCTCAGATGAAATACCGATGACCAGGAAATCTTTGAGACGATTTAAAAAATTCGAAGTCAATGAAGAAATGCAAAGTTTCCAGGCTCCACTTTTCACTCATGAAATTGGCAGAGTTCAGGATAATGAGACATTGTTGTCCTGGGGGTGCCGATGGGGGCTGTGTCCTGCACTGCTGGTAGGAATGTGCACTGGCATTCTTTCCAGAAAGACGTTTGCCACTGTGGTTTAAGAAGCACCTCAAAGGTCTTCACCTCAGTCCTTTGTCCACCCTCTGCCTGCAATCTCCCCTCCTTTTAGCCTCCTCTTTCCCACACAGTCCTTCCCGCCCTGGCTTGGTCCCCTTCCTTTTCTGACTGGGTCAGGCATGTGAGTTACTCTTTGACTCCCAAGGCTCTGTCTATCTGGCTCTTTCACCTGTTCTGCGGAATAACAACCTGATTTGTTCTTCTTTTTGGGTTCTTCACTCTCATACCTGGGATGCGGGGCATGGCCCAGAAAGACCATGCAGTCATGCAGTGTGGGGCTGCCAGCATTTCATGGCCTCCAAGCTCAGCTGGGCTGAATGAACGCTGCCGTCCAGCACTTGGCTCAGTTTTCTGTCTCGTTTTTCTGAGTGCTTTTGCCAGACTTTCACTTTTCTGAAACCCACTCCACCCTATCCCAGACACACCCTCTCTCCTCGGATGACCTGCCTCCGAATTTCTAGAAAATACTGGACGTGGCCACTGTTTCCCCAGTGTCTGAGGCCCAGGCTGACCTGTGGTCACGGTTGCTGTCACCGCCCGCCTGTCTGGACCCCGCCCTCTGTCCAAAGCCCTGCCAGCTGTGCTGCTGTCCCGGGCGCTGCCTTGCCAGCCTCCCCTCTATGCTGTGCGCCTTCTGCCTCCCTCCCTCTGCTGCCTGTTTCTTCTCGGCTGCTCATCGTGGTCAGGCTTTTCTCAGCTCTCCCCTTCCTTCCAGGGCTCTGCCCATTCCTCTGTCATCCACACTCTTCGTCTTAGCCTTCTGTGGCCCTCTCCTCCCACTCTCCTGTCCTTGCCCTCCCTGTGCCAGGGGCCCAGTTTGCATCCTCAGCCAGGTCTCATCTGTGCTTCGCCTGCACCTCACTCCTGGCTCCTTTCCTGCCTTCCCTGGGGGCTTCATTCCTGTTCCCTGCCCTGGCTGTCCTTCCACTGTGTCCCAGGGCCTCCCTCCTCAGCCTCCATCTTCTCTGCAGGGCCTGCTTCTGTGTGAACTCCCCCAGATCTGTATTTGCTGCTGGTCCTCACAGCGGGCACTGCATTTCTGGACCATAGGCCTCTCTTGTGCTTCAGAACCATCTAGAAAAAAGCAAACTGGACATCTCTACCTGAATGTTCAACAGATCCCTTCACCCAGTGTTTCCAGAGCTCACCTCACTGTACCTTCATATCCTCCCAGTGTTTCTCAGTGAGGAAAAAACGCCTATTATCCAGCCAGTCCCTCAAGGCAGAAACCTGATGGTCATCCTCAGCTTCTCCCCTTCACTTCCTGTCCACACCCATGTCACCGAGTCCCATTCCTTTCTCCTTTACAGTGACTCTTTGTGCCCTTCTCTACCTACCTACTGTTTAGTGTGGGCCCTTGTCCGTCTCACTTGGATCTTGTGTTCTTGGAACTATTCAGATCTCCCCCTTGGTTTCCCTACCTGCCAGCATGTCTTTCCCCCACATATTCCACACTGCAGCCCCAGGGATCTGCCAAAGAAATAATCGTGATAATGATAGAGAAGATGCATCTGGATGTGTACTGAGTAATAATTGTGATAATGATAGAGAAGATGCATTGTGTACTGGGTGCCTTACACTGGTCCGAGTGCTAGTTGTGTATTGACTTGTTTACTGGGTGTGTACTGGGTGCCTTTCACTAGTCCAAGTGCTAGTTGTGTATTGACTTGTTTAATACCCACTAAACCCTTTGGACTCCATATACAGTTATCCCTTTTATAGGTGGGAAACAGAAGCACAGGGAGATTGAGCAACTTGTGTGACATAATTTCTCCATAGTCTAGACAAAGAACAAAATCCTTTTTTTTTTGGTTGATACAGAGTCTCCCTATGTTGTCCAGGCTTGTCTCCACCTCCTGTCTCAAACTTCCAAAGTGCTGTGGGGTTATAGGTATGAGCCACCATGCCAGGAACTTTTTGAGCTTTCTAGGAACCAGCGCTTTGCCTAAATGATCTCTTTTAATCCTTCCAGTTCTGTGAGTAAGATATCCTTAATGTCTCCCTTTTTATAAGAAAGGAAATGGAGACACAGAGATGTTAAGTAATCGGCCTGTAGTTACCCAGTGCTTAGGTGGTGAACTGGGCTTTGACTCCCTGAATACTTGCTCTTAGCCAGTTTACCCCCCTACAAGGAGCTAACACCTTGCTTGGCAGGGAGAGAGAGCACCTTCTGAACACGATTTAGTGGGTGTTTTTCTGTTCTGCTTTGAGAGTTGTGGGTGGCAAAGGAGACGTGCATGCATAAGATGTTCTCATTAATAAGAGTGCTTCCGATGATAAGAAAAGACCAATATCCTGTTGGAGCAATGTCCAGATATGATGAAATGCTAGATTTGCCTGGTAATGCTGAAGAAATTCCTTCATGAATGTTCCAGCCCCTGAATACTTCCCCTCCTGCCATTGGATCAACTGATTTTATAATTTGAGTGTTGGTAAATTCTTAGGAATACAACTATCATAATAACGTGTTATGGCACAACAAATTTAACTGTTACTGCACTGGTGGGTTCCTGAAATTACTGATAGTAGGAAAACTCTCCAGTGAGGAGAGGAACTTAGACATTTTGGAAGACATCTTAGTTAAGATGGTTGACTGAAGACATATTTATTTCTCTCCCCCACAAAAATAAAATCCACTGAAATGTTAATTTTTTTTTAAGTCTTAGAAGTTAAAAACTGTGCTGAAAGCCATTCAGAACAAAATCTCTGATGTACTTATTAAGAAGTAGGTGGCTTGTACCTGTAGTCCCAAATACTGGAGAGGTTGAGGTGGAAGGATTGCTTGAGCCCAGGAGTTTGAAGCCAACCTGGACCACATAGCAAGACCTCGGTCTCTTAAAAAAAGAAGAAAAAGTTGGTCTATAGAGAACTAAAGTGAGTGCAGTTTTATATGTTCATTCATTGCCCAAGGCAAGCATGTTTTTTCTTTCTTCCTTTCCTTTCTTCAAACAACCTTTCTGAAGATTTTTTTCTTTTCACATTTGCTGCCCAGTACTCATTTGAAGGCCGGGAGTCCAGCAGAGTTCTTCTCCATGGTTTCCATAGTCCTTCAGCGGGCTCTGCACACCTGATGGCCTATAGTGGGGGCTGGCCCTAGGCACTCCTGCCCACCCTGGTAGTGGATTGCTGCTGCCTCGTACTCAGCACAAGGCCCAGATACTGAAAGCTTTCACTTAGTCACTCATGTAATCAGCAAATAAGTTTGCTCACAATCTTCAGCAGATCTCGTGTATCTGAGCTTAAACGGGGTGGGGTTCTCCCCCAGCCATGTCACCTGCATCTGCTTCTCCCTGCTGTCTCTTCCCTCTCTTCTCCCTGCCCTAGGTGTTCTTGTACTATCCAGCCTCTGGGTTTCCAACCCATCCAGTAGGTCTCAGAAGCCATCACCAGTGTCAGGATGTCTTTCTGGTATCCTGGGTCTGCATTCAGGGCCCCTCCTGTCATGTCTGTAACCCATAACAATTTAATGAGCTTCTCTGTGCCTAGGTTTCTAATCTCTAAAATGGGTATGATATGGTTTGGCTGTGTCTTCACTCAAATCTCATCTTGTAGTTTCCATAATCTCCACATGTTGTGAAATGGATCAGGTGGGAGGTAATTTAATTATGGGGCGGTTACCCTTATGCTGTTCTAGTAATAGTGAGTGAGTTCTCATGAGATCTGATGGTTTTATAAGGGACTTTCCCCCTTTTTGCTTGGCATTTCTCCTTGCTGCTGAAGAAGGGCGTTTGTTTGCTTCCTCTTCCACTATGATTGTAAGTTTCCTAAGGCTTCCCAAGCCCTCCTGAACTGAGTCACTTAAACCTCTTTTCTTTGTAAATTACAGTCTTGGGTATGTCTTTATTAGCAATTGGAGAACAGACTAATACAGGATGTAATAGTAGTGTCAATCTCATGGTTGTCTTGAGGATTAGGTGGGTTAATACATGTAAAGCGTGTATTAGGTGGTTAAAATCAGAGTCCGTGAAGTAACATTGCTCAGATGCACAGCCTAGCTGGGAAACCTTGGGCAATCACTTAACTTCCCTGGGTGCATCAGCTTCTTCATCTGTAACATGGGGATAATAATACTTATCACACAGAGTTAGTGGGAACTTGCAGGGAATCAATTCTTGCAAAGCACCCAAAACAGTGCTGAGCATGCGATATGAGCTCAATAAATGTGAGCTATGGTGATAGTGACAACTCCCAGGGGACCCTGCACTTCCCTGTTGGAGCTGTCCTTGCACTGGGGTATAATGGTTTATTTTCCTTGATAGTCCTTGAGCTCTGTCAGAGCAGGGGCCCTGTCTTACTCATGATGGCTCATGGAAAGAAACCCAAAAATATTTGTTCAGTGACTTAACCAAATGAAAAGTTAGTGGCAAAGTATGCATGACACCAGCCTGTGATTGAATTTGGTGATGGGCTATATAGCTCTGCTCAGTTAAGGCTTAATTATTGTGAATATCTTTTTGACAAAATGCCTTTAAAAAACAATCATTTCTGTTTTAAGGTACTTACAAAGTCCTTTTATCCATCAGGCACTCTTTTCCTTGACCTTTAGAAAAGGGCAGGTGGAGATTTATGGTGTTGCCCACCCAGAATCTACCTATCATCCCTCAGAAACTGCCTTGCCCTGACTTTCCAGGTGAATATTTTCCCTTCATTTTGTTCACCACACTAAGTATGAAACTTTCTGGGCCACATCTGTGATGTGTGTTCATTGTAGAATTCCAGAGGGGCCACCATTATTCAAATTTTCAGCACTAGATGCCTGTTTAAACTATACAACATTTGTTGTTTGTAGAGTTATAGTCCTACATTTGCAGAGCCCACTTTGAAAGATTTCAAAATGTTCCCTCCTTTGCTGTTTTATTGTAGTCTCTTTAAAGTCCTGTGAGAATGTTGATGCAAATATAAATAAACTAAGGGCAGAAAGGTTAAGGGATGTGTTTTTAGATGCTATGGTTAGTTTGTGGTGGAGCTAGGACCAGAATGTGGCTTGCAAATTTAAGAGAAACCTAACTTCGGTCCATGACCTTGAAGGTACTCTTTCTGAAGGTTCAAAGACTGGTTCACATTGTGTAATTCATTTAATGGGTGTCTGCCTGCACACCCATGAAATGGGGATGATAAAAATTGCCCTACATGGGTACATATTTTTGCCCATTACTTTCTTTTTTTTTTTGGAGACAGAGTTTCACTCTGTCACCCAGGCTGGAGAGCAGTGGCTCAATCTCAGCTCACTGCAACCTCCGCCTCCTGGGTTCAAGTGATTCTCCTGCCTCACCCTCCCAAATAGCTGAGATTACAGGCACCCGCCACCATGCCTAGCTAATTTTTTTTTTTATTTTAGTAGAGACGGGATTTCACCATGTTGGTCAGGCTGGTCTCGAACTTTTGACCTTAGGTGATCTGCCCACCTCAGCCTCCCAAAGTGCTGGGAATACAGGTGTGAGCCACCATGCCTGACTGCCCATTACTTTTAGTGGCAAAAGCCACAATTACTTTTGAACCAGCCTATTATAATGAAATAATATAGGGAAAAGTGCTTTCATAACAGAAAATAATGTATAAATGCAAAATACTACTTTTTTTTTTTTAATTTTAGTATTGGAAATTTGATATTAGGAAACTCTTTTGGCCGGGCACAGTGGCTCATACCTACAATGCCAGCCCTTTAAGATTTTAGACCTTGTCTCAAAAAAAAGTATTTTAGCTGAGGCAGGAGGATCACTTGAGGCCAGGAGTTTGAGACCCACGTGGAAAACGTAGCGAGAACCTGTCTGTACAAAAAAATACAAAAATTAGATGAGTGTGGTGCTGTGTACATGTAGTCTCAGCTCCTTGGCAGGCTGAGACAGAAGGATTGCTGAACCCAGGAGTTGGAGGCTAACATGAGTTATGATCACACCATTGCTTTTCACAGTCTGGGCGACAGCGAGACCCTGTCTCTAAAACAGAAACAATAACAAAAACTTTCTGATTACACATGTTATGATCCACCAATTCCAGTTTTTATGTTTGATTACTTTCTTGAACAGAGAGTGCCATACTTAGGAATTTTTCTTGTACCTTTTTTCAAGTTGGCCGTTTATAGTCAGATTCTGCTGTACTGTTTCTGTTAAAATAGCTGCATGTCATTGGCCAGGATGACCATTTGGGCTCTGGGTCTGTGCTCTTGTCTCTCCTCTATATAGCCACAGAAGCCTCCAGGAGTTAGTTCTCCCTACCTCCATCCTGTACCCTGCTATTCGACTTTTCATTCTGACACTCAAACCTGTTGCCATTCTATTACTGAAAAACCATCAATGGCTCCCTGTTGCCCCCGAGTTCCATGGCAGGCAAAGCCTTTCTTTGCAGCCACATCCCCACCTCCTGTTCTGTGCCCTACACCCTGATCCGCAGACCCGTTCTCCCCATGCTCTTGAGTTGTTATGACTTATCTGAGGTCCACGTGGATGTTTTCCCTGCTTTCCTGGCCACACAGTTCATCACTCTTCTATCCGTGCCCCAAAGTGCTCTCCTCAAGGATGATTGTGGACATTTCTTTCTCACAAGCTCCTCAAGGGTGGGGACGGTGTATCATTTCTGTCTCTTTTTTTCTTTTTCAGTTCTTTACATTTAGTGGGAGCTCCATAAATACTGTCTGAATGAACAAAGATCTGAAATCTGAGGATCTTTCAGCAAGTCCATCCTCAGATGCATGGTTTATACCTGGAGACTTGCTTTCGCTTCTCTGAGATCCTCTGGTGCAGATGTTTCTGTAGCCTTATTAGCAGTGTGGGAAGCCCAGCAGCTGAAAACAATAACTTCTGACACAGGGTTCGCTAACCCTCCACATATTCTGTCGCTGAGTTTCTGTTTACTGTGTGCCTGTGATTCTCTTTGGTGCCATCCCACACAGTGTTATCACAACCAACCCTTTGTTTTCATTGAACGTCCTGCCCTGCTCCTGCTCTAAGTCTGACTAGCTTTTTGTCTTTGTGTGGTCTGGGCTTGACAGTAACTTCTTCCAGAGAGAAGCTAGAACAACTTGGTAAGTTTTGAAAGGTCATTTTTAGATAAGACTTGGGATTTATCTGAAGGTGGTTGTTATTTGTTATAGTTCTCAGAACAGCTAACACTCCATGAGCCCTCAGTAGGTGCCACCAAGCACATTAAATGAAGTATATAAGACAGTGTTCCTAAACAACCACTGTGGTGGCGGCATTATTATTATTATTTTTGGTTATGATTATTTCCATTTCACAGTGGAGGAAACGTCGCTTAGTCAGGTGCACCTGTGAATGTCCAGCCTTGTGATTCAGTCTGGTCTGTTTGACTCCAGAGCCCTAACTCTTAGTTCTGGGTATATCCTGCATTCTTATTCTTTGCTGGAAGTGAAACTTATAATCTGGTATCACTGTGTTTCTTAAAACTGAGTTTACTCTGCCTGTGAAGGCAACAGAGTAAAGCCAGTTGTGAATCATGAACATCAGAGCTCCTTCTGATGTGCTTTATGGCCTAGTGGACAGGGACCCTGGAGACTACAGTGCCTCAGTGCGTTACAGCCACCACCCTTCTAGTCTGTCCTGCCACGCCGCTCACTCTGCCACCTGCCAGCTGTTGCTACCTGAACTTCCTTGCAGTGGTTCTCAATGCTGTCTTTGCTTGGGGATCGCCTGGGGAACTTAAAAAAAAAAGCCAGGCCCTACCTCCAGAAGTTCTGATTCATTTGTTTTAGTTTGAGGTCTAGGCCTCAGTATTATTATTGACAACTTTATGAGGGGGGGATGTGTGTGTGTGTGTGTGTGTGTGTGTATTTATGTTTTTGGGGGAGACATGGTCTCACTCTGTTGCCCAGGGTGGAATGCAGTGGTGTGATCTTGGCTCACTGCTCCCACCTAAGCTTCCTACGTAGCTGGGACTACAGGTGCTCACCACCATGCCCAGCTAATTTATTTGTTTATTTATTTATTTATTTTTTAAGACAAAATCTTGCTTTGTTGCCCAGGCTGGAGTGCAGTGGCACGATCGCAGCTCACTGCAGTCTTGACCTCCTGGGCTCAAACAGTCCTCCCACTTCAACCTCCCAGGTAGCCAGGACTACAAATGTGTACCACCACACCTGGCTAAGTTTTTTATTTTTTGTATAGATGGAGGTGTCCCTATGTTGCCCAGGCTGGTCTTGAACTCCTGGGCTCAAGTGATTCTCCCACCTTGGCCTTCCAGAGTGCTGGGATTATAGGAATGAGCCACTGTACCTGGCCTATGAGATATATTTCATAGATCATAAAATTTACCAATTTTTCCCTTTTATTTTTAGTTGACTGCAATGTTTGTACATATTTATGGGATATAGAGTGATCTTCTGATATGTTTACAATGTGTAATGATCAAATCAGCATAATTATATCCATCACCTTGAACGTTTGTGTCTATATTGTGAATATTCCAAATCCTCTTCTAGTTTTTTGAAAATACACACTAAATTATTGTTAGCCGTTTTCACCCTACAGTGCTATAGAACACTAGAACTTAGTCCTCCCATCTAGCTATAGTTACATATCCCTATGCATTAACCTCTCCCTGTCTCCCCTTCACCCTGTACTTCCCAGTCTCTCATAACCACAATTCTGCTCTCTGCTTTTATGAGGTTATTTTTTTTTTGGCTTCCACATATGAATGAGAACATGTGGTATATATCTTTCTGTACCTGATATATTTCAAAAAATGTCTCATTTTAAGTGTACACTTCAATGATTTCTAGTAAATTTACAGAGTTGTGTAACCGTCACCACAACCCAGTTGTAGAACATTTTTGTCACCCCAAATAAGAGCCTTCATGCTGCTTTACATTTGATCCCCAATCCCCCCACCCCCAAAACCAGCCACTCATCTACTTTGTGCCTTTGTAGATTCTGCCTCTATAGAGTCCCATTTTCTGGCCATTTCGTGTAAGCAGCATCACCTGTATTAGTTTCAGAGCACTCTGGGACTGTCATGTGTAGCTCTGGTTAAGAACCACTGTTACCTCCTAAATCTTTTTTCACTACTTTTTTTTTTTTTAACTATTTTTCTGAGTGGCTCAGAAAAATCAATTAGGCTCCTGCCAGGGCCATCTCTTAGACAATCTGTGAGCAGAATGATTCTTTATAAGTTGGACTGAGAACTTAATGATCATTTATAACCTGTTTTTTATGGTGATGTGCTTGTCAAAGTCCAAATGTGCTGACCTAGTTTGGAAGGGAGCCTGCACAACCTGTCTTCAGACGCGATGTGCCTCCCCGCCAGCCCACTGAGTCAGAGCTGAGGTGTGGAGCCAAGCCCCTGACACTGTGGCCTGGCTTTGGTACTTCTGCTTTGGATTTTCTGTGTGGCTTTTCAGCTTCTCCTAGCCTCTGGCTGCCTCACTACAGCAATAAACTGGACTCCTCCCGAGCTCCTTTCCCTTAGGCAGTAGCTCTGTGTGATGCAATATTTTGCAAAATATTTCTCACATACTTTTGCCTGCTTAAACAAAATTTAAAATCTCAAGCTGAGCTGTCTCCAGGTCCAAGCAGGTACCATTAGTGACTGGAGTAGGCTGGGAATGAGGCATTAGGAATTCCCGAGAGGCCACTGAGGTGGTTGGTGGCAGAAGGGAGATTTCTTTCAGACTTTGCCATAAGCAAGAATCGGTGGTGGAGCTTTGAGACAGCCCACGTGATTACAGCAGGGATAGAAAATAGATTCCATTTCACGTGCCAGAGGGGAAAAAGCCAACTGACCGAACAAAACGCTGCGTGGATAAGCTTACATATGCAGGAAAACGATAAACCCAATTCAATTTAGGGTAAACTAACTGTTCATCTTAGTCACTGGAATTCAAATAATATTATCAGATTAAGTTAAGATTGAGAATGGTTTTATTGTCATTTAAAGTAAAAATTACATGTTATTACTCTGTCCCAAAGAAGCTGTAAATATATGGGCCAAATACCATCATTTAGGGAAATAATTCAGAGTATAGAACTATGAGATCTATTTTTCCCACATTATTGCCAAAATATTTTCTGTTGAATCATTTCCCCCCTGATAAATATCCTTTTTCTTTTCATTGTTAGGCATGGGAATGATTCTTTCCCAATAACATCCCTTTAGAGTTCTGTAAACTGTCTTAGGGCTTTTAAACTGCTTTGTGGCAGGTATAACAAATTGCTTCATTTTTAAAGTTTCAGAGAGTCCTTTATTTTAAAAATCCAATTAAGTAGATTTTAGATTCCTTCCCAGAAATCTAAGAAGACAACTAATTAGATAAAATAGTACAAACTCATTCAGTAGTCCTTCAGCTCACTATGAAATTAAATTATTGCATCCAAACTGGGCTCAGAGGCTCAGGTGGGTTTTGTAAACACTTGTAACAAGAGATGATGGTGTTGCACAAAATCAGATTCCCAGCAGAATGAAATCCACTGCTTGGCCCTGGTTGGACTCTGTGACTGTGAATACAAATCATGTTGCATGCAATAATGTTTATGTTGTTGCCCTACATCCAATATTCAGATTCCATGGTGGATTAGTCATAGTCTGTCTTGTTCCTCAAAAATGAATTCAGATATTTCCTGGTAACCAGCGTTGAAAATGAGTTCATTAAAATTTTCTCTGTGCCCCATTTCATCTTTTCATTTTAATTGACGTATCAGTCAGTGTGCAAGTGTAAAAGCCAGCAGAACTGTGATCTCTCATGTGAATTTGTAAACCAAAAACCAACAGTTCTGTGAACTCGGGAGCAGTGAGAGCCATTCATGTTTGATGTTAGTGTTGGTGCCTTAGCCACATATTTCCCATCCTTGGGTAAGGGGTGCCCATGGTGGAAAGAAAGGCCCCAGAATGGCTGAAAGGATTGAAAAGGAGCAATTTGGCAAAGTCTTGAAAAGCCAGCGTCTCTCAGCCTCTGAAATGCAAGTTGGGAAAGCGCAGAAATCCCCCTTCTGAGTAAGAAGAATTTGGATTTGAGAAGTGATTAAAAAGGATTGAAGTTTCATGGGAAAATGGACTTGTACATAGATCAGGGGTCAGCAAACTCTGTTCTGTGGGGTAAATGCGGCTGCCGCAGGCTCAGAATGGTTTTGACATTTTTAAATAGTTGAAAAACATTAAAAGAGGAACAGTAGTTCATGACGTATGATAATTAGGTGAAATTCACATTTCAGTGTCCATAAATAAAAATTTATTGGGATACAGCCAGGTCTGTTCATTTATACAATGTCTATGGCAGCTTCTGTGCTGCAGTGGCAGAGCTGAGTCATTACATAGAGACAGTATGGTCTGCAAGCCTGAAATGTTTATTGTTGCTGAACTCTTACATAGAGAATTGTGCTTATTCAGATCTTGTCCTGAAATGTGTTTATCAGTAGAGACCAGAAAGCAAACAGTGGTTGAAATAGTTGTGTTTCTAAGGAGGTGAGTGGATGGAGGTGGGTAGGTGCAGGAGAGACATAACTTCTGATTTCTTCCTGTCACCAGTGTCACCAGCACTGGGCTGTGCCTCCACATTTGGATTGAATTATCAGAGGCAGCCACCCCTGTTCGTTTTGGCAGCTGCTGCTTGCCTATGAGGCAGAATGTCGAGGAAGAGAAAATACACCTCCAGCCCAGCCTCACCCATCCTCAAAGTGATTCTAAAAAGCCAGCTATCGAGGTTTGCACCATATCCTGCCAGAGTTACTGATAGAGACCTGGGGTTAGCCAGCATTTTCTGTAAATGGCTGGATAGTAAATATTTTGAGCTCTGCAGGTCATACAGCGATGTCTTTCGCAACAGCTCAATTCTGCTGTTGAAGCTCAAAAGCAACCATAGATAGCACACGAACATGTGAGCTTGGCTGTGTTCCAAGGAAAGTTCTGTAATACACACTGAAATGTGAATTTCATATAATTTTTCAGGTGTTACTAAAGATTATTTTCCAATTATTTAAAAATAACCACCCTTCTCAGCCTTCTGGCCATAAAAAATGGGGGGATTGAGGCTGCAAGTATAGTTTGCTAACCCATGATTTAGATAAACTATAAGTCTAGGACTTGCTAGTCAGGCCGTCTGGGTTTGAATCCCACAATCCTACTTATTAGTGCTGGGGTCCTGGGCAAGTTACCTTTTAAGGCCTCATTTTCCTCATATGTAAAGTGGAGGATATAGTGGTTCCTACCCAATAGGGTTGATGTGAGAATTAGAACAGATGTAGGTGCCAGCCCAGTGTCTGGGGCATAGAGAGCCCCCAGCAAATGTCTCTGCTACTGTTGTTGGCTATTACGAAGACTCTAGAAGGATCCTTGCAGCTTTGGAGGAACCACTTATGTGGAGGTTTGACAGTCTTGAGCTGTCTTCAGTCCACAGTTCAATTAGATTGAATATGAGGCTGGAGGGTTTGGGCTTTTGTGCAGATAAGTAGAACATGGTATATCCACAGAATAGGTTACTGTACAGCATAAAGAAGGCAATAGAGTTGTACATCTGTGTTCTGACATGTAAAAATGCCCCTCATGTCTCTCTACCTGTGTGCATGTGTATATGTTTGCATGTGTGTCCTTTTAATTCAGTGCTTCTCACCTTGCCACTGTTGACATTTGGACCTGAAGTAGGCAGAATAATGCTCTGCCCTCCCCAAACATGTCCAGGTCCCAATCTCCAGAATCTCTGAATGTCTTAGCTTACATGGCAAAGGGGGACTAAGTTTGGATATGAAATTAAAATTTCTTTGTTTCTTTCTTTTTTGAGATGGAGTATCGCTCTGTTGCCCAGGCGGCAGTACAGTGGTGAGATCTCAGCTTATTACAACCTCTGCCTCCAGGTTTCAAGCGATTCTCCTGTCTCAGCCTCTCGAGTAGCTGGGACTACAGGTGCGTGCAACCACGCCTGGCTAATTTTTGTATTTTTAGTAGAGACAGGGTTTCACTATCTTGTCCAGGCTGGTCGTGAATTCCTGACCTTGGGATCTGCCCACCTCGACCTCCCAAAGTGCTGGGGTTACAGGTGTGAGCCACCGCACCCGGCCTGGAATTAAAATTTCTAATTAGCGGTAAGGGAGATTAGTCTGGGCTAGCCAGGTGGGCCCAGTGTAATCACAGAGGTCCTTAGCAGTGGAAGAGGGAGGTCGCAGAGTCAGAGGAAGATGGGACTGTGGCAAAGGGGCCCAGAGCGAACCGTGCTGGCTTTGACAATGCAGGAAGAGGACAAGGAATGCGGCGGACTCAAGAAGCTGGAAAGTGCAAGGAAGCAGATGCTCCCCTCACATGTCCAGTAAGGCATTCAGCCGTGCTGCCACCTTGATCATAGCCCAGGGAGACCTGGTTGGAAGTTCTGACCTCAAGAAGTGTGACATAATACACTTGTATTGTTCAAGCCACTGAGTTTGCGGTGATTTGTTACAACAGCAATAGGAAACGAATCCAGGGCCAGATCATTCCTTGTTCATAATTCTTTATATTATTTGGTGGGGGGAGGGTACATTTAGGGTAGTTAGTAGCATCCTGGCCTCTACCCTACGGATACCAGTAGCATCTCCCATCATGACAACCACAAATGTCTCCAGACACTGCCATATGTCCTATGGGGACACAGTCGTCTCCAGTTGAGAAGCACTAGGTTAAATTTAGAAAAAAAAATTGGGAAGGATATATAACAAATTCGTAACAGTAGTTCTCTCTGGGATATGGGATTGGAGGAATGGCTTTCACTCCTCTTTTAACATAAAAATTTTAAAACTGTGGTTCCCTCTCACGAGATCTGATGGATTTAAGTAAAAAGGAAAAAAAAAATACTGTGGATCGCCCCCCACCACCCCCTGCAGACATTTTTTTTGGTTTTCAACTGTGTTTTTTTCCCACTTTTAAAAAAAGATTAACCTTGAAAGGTAATATCACATTTCAATTTTAGTCATTATGGATTTTACTTTGGAAGGCAGTTGTATACACCTATGGCTGCCTTTCTACCTAGTTTTATTGGGTTTTGTTTGACATTGTGAATGTCCCTTTTTCCCAAAGATGTGATAGACACCCATTCATTCATTCAGTATATATTTTTTAAGTGACAGGCTGAGCTTGGTGCTGGAGAGGAGTGATGACTTTAGACCTCTCTCTCTGCCCTCATGGAACCTGCTGTCTAGCAGGGAGGAGGATAGTAATGCTCATTGCTTAGAAGACCACAGCCTGCATTGATTGTGTCCGTGGTGTGGGAGTCCCTGGCTCCCATAGTACATGTTTTATGAAGGAAACTAGCAGAAATTCATGATTAGAGATGGAAAGTATCAGACCAGTTGGAAATTGTCCTTTGACTCTCACCTGGTCTGAGCATTTTCTGTCTTTTTGGTACATTGAACTACTCCAGATTGGAAGCATTTCTGTTTTCTCCTTGCCTGGCAAGTGGGCTCAGTGAAACATCCTATTAGCCATAACTGCAGGATTGGACATTACCATGCCAGCTCAAGGGAAAGTGACCCTGTCAAGGCCTACGAAGCACCGCTGTTTTGAAATGGCTTTGAGAATTACAAGGAGAAAATCTGTGCTTTACCAAAAAGCAAATTAAAAATCCTGCCTGCTATAAACCTTATTTGAATGACTAGTGGAATTGCAGAATAGCTTCATAGGAAAAAACAAACCCCAGAGTAAAATGGCGAGTGGGAAGTTCCTTCCTGATTTGTATTGTTTTTCCAGTTGCAGACAGGAAACATTCAAATGTGTTTTCAAGCCCAGAACGTTGGACACAAAGAAGCCTCTGACAAAGCAGAAAAAAACCCATATACAAAAAGTTTAGGAACACGGAGCAAAATGTTTGATTCCAAACAATCTAGGCTGGGCGTACTGTCTCACATCTAGCACTTTGGGAGGTGGAGGTGGGAGGATTGCTTGAGCTCAGGCGTTTGAGACCAGCCTGGGCAATGTAGTGAGAATCCATCTCTATAAAAAAAATTTTAAAAATTTCCTGGGCATAGTGATACACATTTGTCGTCCCAACTACTTGGAAGGCAAAGGTGGGAGGATAGCTTAAGCCCAGTATTTCAAGGCTATCGTGAGTTCTGATCAGGCCACTGCACTCAGCATGGGAGGTAGAGCAAAATCCTGTCTTAAAAAAAAAAAATCTGGCCAGGCACAGCGGCTTATGCCTGTAATCCCAGTACTCTAGGAGACCAAAGCAGGCAGATTGCTTAAGCTCAGGAATTTGAGACCAGCCTGGCCAACATGGTTCATGAAACTGTGTCTCTTCTAAAAATACAAAAGTTAGCTCGACATGGTGGCACGCACCTGTAGTCCCAGCTACCTGGGAGGCTGAGGTGGGAAAATCACTTGAGCCCAGGAGCCAAAGGTTCCAGTGAGCTGAGATCACACTACTGCACTCCAGCCTGGGTGACAGAATGAGACCCTGTCTCAAAAAAAAAAAAACCTGATTTCTCAATTATTATTTTTATGATTGAATTACGGTGTCTACTGTTTGTTTTTTGTCTGTAGGTGTCTTGACAGATTCAGTCTCTTGCCCCCACCTTGCTTTAATGAATTACAAAAACTCAACCAAAGATAACACTTCTTAGTAAAAACCAGCAAGTTTTTGTGGCTTATGTACATGGCCTATTGAATGGGTACCTTGGCTGATTGTGGAATAATTGCTGGACTTTCCATATCTCTGGTAAAGGTGAACACTGCAGAACCGTTCATGATAGCGCCCAGGCTTGCACCAGTCACAGTGATGAGGGAGATCAGGTCATTTGGACCACATTGTTAAAAGAGATAGAGACAGTGGTGAGTCCTGAAAATTAAAATGAAGAGCCCACAGGCCAGCAGAAGAATCTTCGTGTGAGGGAGCCATTCCAGTTTGTGCATTATACTCCATCGTCATGATTTGTCACTTAAAAGTAATTTTTCCTGAAGAATTATAGGTCACTTCTAATAATTTCAGGGAACTCTAGTTAGGTTTTGAATTTTTTTTCTACAATTGTGTTTTTTTTTTCTTCTTCTTTTTTTTTTTTTTTCTCCTGAGACAGAGGCTTGCTCTGTTGCCCATTCTGGAGTGCAGTGGCACCATCTTGGCTCACTGCAACCTCTGCCTCCCAGGTTCAAGCGATTCTCATGCCTTGGCCTCTCATGTAGCTGAGACTACAGGTGTGTGCCACCACGCCTGGCTAGTTTTTGTATTTTTAGTAGAGGTGGAGTTTTGTCATGTTGACAAGTTTGGTCTCGAACTCCTGACCTCAAGTGATCTGCCCACCTTGGCCTCCCAAAGTGCTGGTATTATAGCCATGAGCCACTGCACTCAGCCTCTAAAATTGATTTTTAAAAAAATCTAGGCCTGCAGATGTAAAACTGATTTTATTAATGTAATATATATAGCCTCCACAAACACGGGAAATGGGAAATTTCTTTTTAAACAGTACATTAACATTTTCATAAGAGTATATTCAGTATATTTTTCAGCCTCCAGATACCTTTTCATGTAAAGTATCTCTATTAAAACAAAGGATCCAGTTAATTAAAAAAAAAGTGGCAGGAAATATACTGATTTTCTTTACATTTTGGATACTCTAAGGTATATGTTCCGTTGTGCTTCTGTAGAGCTTACTTAACATTGGACCCAATTCTTTAAGTTAGGCACAACTCACCCCTGGCCATATTACAAATGCTACTTAAAAATGTAAGTATCATGCTATTAAAAAAAAAAACCACAAAACTCAAAACTGTGTATTCATGTAGTTTAAAAAGTCAAATAATATAGTAAAAGGCTTCTCACAAAATATGGTGGGTTCACTTTCTACTCTCTGAGATTTCCCAACTCCAGAAGCAACTACTTTGAAATATTAACAGCTTATTGTGACATTTATTTATATTCATATTATAAGTAATATATGTAAACTCTTCTTTGGATTATCAAATTAGGTATTGTCTCTTGACACTGTTATGATAAATGAGGGTTTAGGGCCCTTTCCCTCTGCTTCTGCTCTCCCATCCTTTCAATACAGTTATATTGTAATTTTTTATTATATTACTATTTGATATTTACATTATTATGTCCAATCAATTATTTGCAGCTGAGCATACTAGTACTATGACTGTCTTTCTGTTTCTGTTTCCAGTGTACTTTTTGTTTTTTCTGAAGTTAATACTTGCCTCATTTTTATGTTTGCTTTATTTTCCTTGTGGGTGTTGCAGCACTGTGTTCATGATTGTTTAACAGCTGTCAAGCTCCTATTTGAATTGTTTGTGGTTGTTTATATTTTTGATTTCTTTTCTTTCTTTTTTTTTTTTGAGACAGAGTCTTGCTCTGTCGCCAGGCTGGAGTGATGGAGTGCAGTGGTGTGACCTTGGCTCACTGCAACCTCTGCATTCCTGGTTTAAGTGATTCTTCTGCCTCAGCCTCCCAAGTAGCTGGGACTACAGGTGCATGCCACCATGCCCAGCTAATTTTTGTATTTTTAGTAGAGACGGGGTTTTACCATGTTGGCCAGGATGGTCTCCATCTCTTGAGCTCATGATCTGCCTGTCTCAGCCTCCCAGAGTGCGAGGATTATGGTTGTGAGCCACCACACCTGGCCTGTATTTTTTTATTTCAAGTACCAGTGTGAGGTCACTGAAGAAGGAGTTGGGAAAAGATGCACATGGTTGGTTGTTCTGAGGTGGCTCTAGCATACCCCTGAGCTGTAACTAACTCTTCCACATCTGCTAATAGCCCACATTAGGATTGTAGAGCAAGGTTTTTCTCTTCTTTTGTTATTTTTTTTAAAAATAATTTGCTCTGAAAAAGGACATATTTGTTCTGATTCTCAAGTTGAATCTCTTTTTTTAAACTTGTGAAAATTTTAATAGGCCTTAAGACTTTTCTGTGTATACTCATACTTACAGAAGGAAGTCATTTCAGAGTTGAGGTGGATTCTGTTAGAGGTGTGCAGGGCCCTGTCCAGATTCAGGGGTTTTGGCTAGGGAAGAAAGGCAAAAGTTACCCAATCCCCGGTGGTATTTTGCTAAAAGAGGGGTGAGGCATTTGTGAGAGGCATGGTACGGGATAGGGTGGGGGTCCTAATGGTAAAGCTATGATGATCTTATGCCAGGTGTGTTCTTGCTAGGCTGAACAGGTTTCTTTTTAAGTCTAGCTCTTTGACCTCATGGTCAGCTGGGTCCCTGATTCCCTTCCCTAACTGGTGTGACTACCCACGTTTGGCTTTTCAGTAATGCCTGGTACCATGCATGCCAAGCAAGGTCTAGGGTGGCATATTTTGGCCTGTTGCTGCTGGTGGAACTTTTTCATAGAGTTGGGAGTTGGCTGCCTCTGGAAGCTGGGGCCTTGACTTTGTCTCCAGGTCCTGATCCTCTGGCCCTGGGAAGGATTTGAGTCAGGGCAGAGTTCCAGCTTCCTGCAGAAACTGGTGAGTGAGCCACCCTGTAGGATCTCCAGGTTAACTGGGACACTGCCATGATGACAAGTGTTAGAATCCTCCATGGCAGTGCCCAGCTCTGGCTAATATGCCATTGCCCTAAGTGTAGACTGGAGGAGCAGCACACTACTTTCCCTTGCTCACAGTTGGCACTGCTCTGAGCTTAGCAGCATTTGGAGTTCATTCTAGGGGTCTAGTTTACTTTCTGGCCCAAGAGCTTTTCCTACTCTTGCATTGGTTCCTGGCCAGGATCATGCAACCCGCATTCTGAATTTCCAGTTCATTGACGACCTTCCCTTGACTCCCCTCACACTTTTTTCTTTCTCTTTTAAAAGTTTCCTCCATGCCAGGCGTGATGGCTCATACATATAATCCCAGCTGTTTGGGAGGCCAAGGCGGGCGGATCAGTTGAGGGCAGGAGTTCGAGACCAGCCTGGCCAACATGGCGAAACTCCGTCTCTACTAAAAATACAAAAATTAGCCAGGCAAAGTGGCACGAGCCTATAATTCCAGCTACTCAAGAGGCTGAGGCATGAGAATCACTTGAATCCGGGAGGTGGAGGTTGCAGTGAGCCAAAATCACACCACTGCAGTCCAGCCTGGGCAACAGAGTGAGACTCTGTCTCAAAAATAAAATAAAATGAAAATAAAAATTGTTATGGTCTGACAATTGAGACTCTGCCAGCTTGGAATGCCCCCTTCTGATTGCTGGCCACCATGTGGATTTAATGGAAGGGTCGATGAAATTAATAGTAGTTAAAACATAACAGAGAAAGTTGTGGAAATACTTTGTTTCTTTTAGAAGTAAGGATGGGGAGGGAATTTGAAGAAGGAACTAATTGTTATTGTGTGTGATCGTGTAGACTTGTGTTTTTGCATAAAGTTTCTGGTTTTGAACTGAAGTTTAAGGTTCTGTAGAACAGTCTTTTCTCAAAGCCTTGTCTATAGACCTCCTGCAATGGAATTCTGGGCAGAGAGTGGCTGTTAAAAAGGCAGGGTCTATTGAATTAGAATAGACTTTCCAGAGGGACCTGGGAAAGGGCATTTTATATCAGCGCCCACTGCCCTTGGTGACTCTGTGCCTGTTCAAGTTTGAGAAGCACTGCTTAGGATCATTTGTTCTTGTTTTGGGTTGCTTTTCCCCACAAAATTTTGTTTAGTTGTTTTCCCTTGGTTTTGCTTAAATTGTTCTCTGATGTAAAAATTGATAACCTGCCCCCGCCAACCCTTCTAAATTCATTTCTACCTGTTTTGCTTTAAACTCCAGACTAATAATTATTAAACTTTAGGAATTGCCTTTCATTTTTGGATTTCTAACTCTGAACTTTAAATTTTTCCCACAGAGCTGAGAAAACAGAAGTCCTCAGTGAAGATCTATTACAGGTAATAAAATATAGTCTATTTTAAATGATCTGTTTAAAGAATGGAAAAAAAACCCTGGGTAAGAATTGAGGCTTGTGGATTTTTTTTTTTTTTTTTTTTACACTAGAAACAGAATAAAATTAATTAGTGTGGTTTTGAGCAGGAAAGTCAGTTTTGTTGCATGATGATAAAAAGGGGATCCGAAACCCAGCTTCCCAGGTTTGAATCTCAGGTCTGCTTCTGGTTAGTTTTGTGACCTCAGGAATTTACTGAACTTCCCTGTGCCTCAGTTTCCACTTCTCTAAACTGAGGGAAAGGCCATATCCACCTCACAGGGTTGTTAGGAGGGTTTGATGAGTTAAGCAGGAACAGCACTGGGAATGGAGCCTGGCACATGGTAAGTGCTACATATTAGTGATCTGTTGTTATTAGTACCACCACTGCAATCCACAGAGACTGTTTCTGATATGAAACATCCCTTGATTTGCCCTGTGTTCTCCTGCCTCTTTGTTTCAGTCTCTGTTAGCGCAGTTGTGTAGCATTTCCCAGGGGGCTGTACATCCCAGGTGGGCAGAACCAGAATTTATTTGCTGTTGTTTCTTGAATACCTTGCACAGGGCCTCAATAGACATGGGTCCTCTCAATGAATATTAAATGAGCGCCAAACACAACCCATTCCAGGCACTGGAGAAATCAGTGAACGAAACAAATCAAGGCTCCTCTCCTTGTGGAGTTTACCTTCTAGTGGAAATTGGTATCAAAATTAAATTATGGAGTTATGTTTGTTCATTTTTTGCTTTTCTCTGGTGGCAAATGAAGAATGCGTGTTAGTTTTCTGATGTTTGAAAATCTGGTTATTGCAAGATTTGGGGAAGGTGATGTGGAATCTGCTCCTAAATCTCCCCTTCCGTCAGCCCTGAGTCCTGGGGATATGAGCTTGGATCTGAAGAAACGCTGCTCTTTTGAGAAAGAGACACAAAGCATCTCACTGCGTAAAATGATTTGGGGTCAAAATGTATTCTGTTTTGAATTTGTTGATTTGTCTTTAAAATAGAAAGCATCCCAGAGGGCCTGCTCTCATTCTTCATGAGTCATCAGAATACACATTTTTGGCATTCCTTCCTGTAAAAAGCAGCTCTCTTTGCCATAAACAGCCATATTCTAGCAATAGTATTTTGGGAAGCTGCTTATGATGCTTGGGTCCCCTAAGTCAGTGTTTCTTAACTGCTGACTGTCCATTCTGCTTTAGATGTTTATTTAAAACACACACACGCACACATACCCACACCTCAAACCCAATAAGGAATAATTTTAAAAACACAGATCTTAAATTAAATCGTGGAACATTTATTTTGCTTCTTCTGTCTGAGGTACATTGTGTGGAAAGCTCTGTTGCCATGAGCTGGAGAGAGGTCTTTGGCATCCCTGTGGTTTTTTCCACTTGGCGGTCATTCTGGGCCTGGATCATTCATTTGCATTTCTGCCTGGTGCTTTTCTGGTGCTGTAGTTTGTAAACTGATTGGTGCCACTCAATGTGATAGCAAGGTGTAGGCAAGATCGTCCCTTTTCCTTGCACATAGATTCAGCTGTGCTTTTCCTACCAGCATGTAGACACCACAAAAGGAAGAGGATGAATTTGTTTTCTTTTGTCTCTGCCTTGTCAGATTGAGCGACGCCTGGACACGGTCCGGTCAGTATGCCACCATTCCCATAAGCGCTTGGTGGCATGTTTCCAGGGCCAGCATGGCACCGATGCCGAGAGGAGACATGTGAGTATCGTATGGGACTCAGAGCCACAGTTCCTATATCTCTCTGAGGCTTTTCAACCCCTGGATTGGTTGGTTGTCCTGAGTGGCATCAGTGGATTGGCCTTTGGATTGGTACCTTCTTTTACTAAGCACGCTCATGGCAACTTCCCGACCATAGCATTCTTTTGTGTTTAAGACATCGCTGGGCTGGAGGCCCTGCTAACAACGGAATCTTCACCAGGTGCTCTTAAAGACTCCATGATCATTTGTCATTGATAAGAGAATGGCCATGTCGGTTATACATCTTTTGCTGGCAGAAAGCTGAAAGCCTGTCTTAAATTGATGTAGAAATAGAAGTAATTTATTGGTTTGCTAACTGAAAAGTTCAGAAGTTAGGGTGGACTTCAGATCAGGCTTCATCTAGCATTTCGGTAATGTAACTAAAAACCTAGTTTCTTTCCTTTGCTCTCTTCTGCTATCAGTGTCTGCTTTGTCCCTAGACAGGCACCTTCATAATGGCAAATTGGCCATTGGCAGCATCCATGGGCTGCTTGTTCCTTGAGTGTGGCCAGTGAGAGTGGAGAGCCTCCCTCCTAGAAGTTCCCCTCCCCAGCCTGTAGTAGTTCCCCTCGCCCACCCTTTTTCATTTTTCTTTTCTTTTCTTTTTGTTTCCCTTCCTCTTCGCCTTTCCTTTTCTTTCTTTTCTTTTCTGACAGGGTCTCACTCCATGACCCAGGCTGTAGTGTGGTCATAGCTCACTGCAGCCTCAAACTCCTCGGCTCAAGAGACCCTCCCACTTCAGTCTCCCAAGCAACTGACACCATGGTACACACCACTGTGCCTGGCTAATTTTAAAAATTTTTTCATAGAGATGGGGATCTTACTTTGTTACTCAGGCTGATCTGGAACTCCTGGCCTCAAGCAAGCCTCCCTCCTCGGCCTTCCAAAGCAGTGGAATTACAGGCATGAGCCACCATACTTGGCCCCAGTAGTTTTCTTGATGAGTGAGAAAGCTGTTTTTGGCAAATCTAAAGCACTTTCCATTGTATTGATTTGTATGGAGTCACATTCCACATTTTTGACTTTTCCTGTTCCACCCTAGTTACTATGGATAGGGGGTGAGGAGATGGGTTGTGCTGATTGGTTTAAGGTAGTTGGGCTCAGCCTTAGAGCATGGGCTATGGTCCTACCTCTAGCTCGTAGACTTTATCAAGGCCAGCGTAGATCCCTGAGAAAAATGAGGATACTAGTACAGAGAGGAAGAGGGTGGACTCTAGGAGAGCCATCCAGTGTCTGTTCCAGGGTCTATTTGTTCAGAGCATTCAGTTCCTAGGTAGAGACAGTGGAGCACTGCAGCCTTTGTTCATGAGGGAGTTCCATTCTTGCTTTTACAAGTTCCCAGCTCATGAGCGTGCAGTAAATCTTGTTGAAGTGACAGTTTTGGTGACACACAGGGAAACTATGATTTGCTGTATTGTCACCAGGTATCTCAAAAGTGAGAATTATTAATGGTATGCAGATGATCTGTCTTACCCTTTTATGTTTCCTACAGGCTTTTATGGGGCACCTTGGCAGCAGGGTTATTCCACTCTTACACAACAGTGAGGATTCTGCAGTATCAGTCATAGGAATGGAGGTTTGCATACACCTACACTTCCACACTTGCCACAGAGCTCTGTCCCTCAGAACCAGACCCAGCTTACTGGTTCTGCTTCCCACAGCTCCTTGTCCTCCTCTCGCCATGGCTTCTGCTCTGCTTACCCTTTTCACGTTGTTTCCTTAGGTTCTCTGCTGCTCTTCCTTATTCTCCACGCCATATTCTCTTGGCCACCACCTCTGTTCTATGGCTTCTAACTGATGTGTTTATGCAGGACTGCTAAGCCATTTTCAACCAAGCAAAAAACTTCCTCTCTTAGATGTCTGTTTCAACATGCGTGATCAGTTCTTCCTTCTGTGTTGACTCTCTGAATTCCATCCACCCTTTTATGCGAGCTGGGAACCGTGGAGCTTTCTTAAATTCCCTGTTATTTTTTATTTTAAATTTTTTTCAAGACGGGATCTCACTCTGTTGCCCATGTTGGAGTGTAGTGGTGCAATCCTGACTCATTGCAGCATTAACCTCCTGAGCTCGAGCCATCCTCCCACCTCAACCTGTAAGTAGCTGGGACTATAGGATTGTACCACCAAGCCTGGCTGATTGTTTTTTTTTTTTTCTGTAGTAGAGATGAGGTCTCATCTGTTGCCCAGGCTGGCCTTGAACTCCTGGGCTCAAACAGTTCTCCCACCTTGGCCTCCCAAAGTGTTGGGATTACAGGCATGACCTACTGTGTTGGACCTCCCTTTTATTTTATCCTCCAAACCCCTTAACTGCCTGATTAGCAAGTCCTTTAATTGCTCTCTGTGAATCTTTTAAATTCTCCACCCCCACTCTATCTCTACCACCTTGGCCTTAATGCAAGACCTGACTGCCTCTCACCTGGACTGTTGTACCTGAGCTATACCTCCTGAGCTATAGTTCCTATCTTTAATTTCCTTTCCAATGTGTCTTCAACCTGATCACCAAGTCAGTTTCCTGAAATACTAATCAATTGGATCATCCTCCT
>PVKP010011322.1:0-61699 GCA_004027715.1 Plecturocebus donacophilus
CTAGAGAACCTTTATATATATAAAGGGGAGTTTATTAAGTATTAACTTACATGATCACATGTTCCCTCAACAGGTTGTCTGCAAGCATGAGGAGAAAGGAGAGCCAGTCCAAGTCTCAAAACTGAAGCACTTGGAATCTGATGTTCCAGGGCAGGAAGCATCCAGCATGAGAGAAAGACATAGGCTGGGAGACTAGGCTAGTCTTGCTTTTCATGTTTTTCTGCCTGCTTTATAGTCTCTGGAAGCTGATTAGATGGTGCCCACCAGATTAAGGGTGGGTCTGCCTTCCCCAGCCCCCTGACTCAAATGTTAATCTCCTTTGGCAACACCCTCACAGACACACCTAAGATCAATACTTTTCATCCTTCAATCCAATCAAGTTGACACTCAGTATTTACCATCACAAGGCCCAAAAATATGGATTCTTAATATAGTATTAATTTGCATTTTTAAAATTCATGGAGTTGAGTGTATTTTGATAGATTTAAGAGCAATCATTCTTTTCTGCAAACTCCTTGTTCATACCTTTTTCCCATTTCTCTATTGTGTTCTTCCTCTTTCTCCTCATTGATCTGGGGTGCTTCTCATATATTTATGAAATTAGCCCTTTGTGATACAAATAGCAAATATTTATTTCAAAAGTGTCATTTGTGCTTATATTGCTTATGCATCTGTATAGAGTGTGTGCTTTTCTATATGCACTTTTTTACATTTGTGATTAGCTCAATTAATCAATTGTTTCATCAATGTTTGAGTCATAGATAGACCTTTCATTTTAAGGTTTATAGGAAAAAAATTCTTCCATTGCTTCATTTTAGTGATTTCATGGTTTTTATTTTACTTATAATCTGTTTCAATTTGGAATTCACCTTGGTTTGTAATGTGAGTTTAGACTTTAGCTATTTTGAGCATGATGGCTTATGCCTATAATTTCAGATACTCAGGAGGCAGGAGAATTACTTGAGCCCAAGAGTTCAAGATCAGCCTGGGCAATGTAGTGAGATTCTATCTCAAAAATCCAAAAAGCAATTTAAATATTTTATTTCAACTCAGTGTTTATACTATTTTTAAATAATTTATCTATCTTTTCCTTGTTTATATTAAATGCTGCCTATATTTGAAACTAAATGTCCACATATAATTGGTTTTATTTCTGAACATTCATTATTTTCCACTGTTCTGTCCAGGAGTCCTCCACACTGTTCTAATTACTGAAGTGTTAGACATCTTTTAATATACAGTACAGCTAGACATGGTCATTATTCTTACTCTTCAGAGTTTCCATAAACATTCATGCTTATTATTATTATTAATAAATAATAATAAATTAAGAACTACACAGTCTATTTCAAATATTGATATTGGGTATACTTTTGTCATGGGGGTTTGTTTTACAGATTATTTCATCACCCTGGTATTAAGCCTAGTACCCATTATTTATCTTTTCTGATCCTCTCCCTTCTCCTACTCTCCACCCTCCAATAGGCCTCAGTGTGTGTTGTTCCTGTGTGTGTCCACATGTTCTCACGATTCAGCTCCCACTTATAAGTGAGAACATGTGGTATTTGTTTTCTGTTATTATGTTAGTTTGCTCAGAATAATGGCCTCCAGTTCCATCAATGTTCCTGCAAGGGACATTATCTCATTCTCTTTTATAGCTGCATAGTATTCCATGATGTATATGTATCACATTTTCTTTATCTAATCCACCATGGATGGGCATTTAGGTTGATTTCATGTCTTTACTATTGTGAATAGTGCTGCAATAAACATACAGATGTATATATCTTTATAACAGAATGATCTATATTCCTGTGGTATATACTCAGTAAAGGGATTGCTGGGTCAAATGGTATTTCTGTTTTTAGGTCTTGGAGGAATCACTGCACTATATTCCACAATGGTTGAACTATTTACATTGTCAGCAACAGTAAGTGTATAAGCATTCCTCCTGGAGGTTTTTGCAGCTCATGAAAATCTACAGCAATACTTGGGATGATCTCGATCATCCCAAATGATGGTGAACATATGTTTCTTTGGCAGATGAGGTTTTGGAAAGAGTATGTATGGAAGTCAAAGACCTGAAAGTGTATTCCCTTAAAGCTGTTTGTATCAGTTGCCATGTCCATGGGAAATCTTGATGGAGCCACTGGACCACTGAGTCAAGGGATGAGACGTTAGGCTCCCCTCCCTGAAGGCCTCCTGGTCTCTCCCGGTGATTCTTTGGCAGATGCGCTCAGAAGTCTCTTTATTTCAGTTGTTGTCGGAGGAGAGGAAACACCACCGCACCCCCAACTAGGTTTGTGTCCTGACCCCATCCTATCACCCCATTGCTCTTTCTCACATATCCAAGTCTCTGTGGCCCTCTGGTTCCTGTCTCTAATCTTTCTGTGTGGTGAGGAGTTAGTGTGGTGGTGGGAACACCTGCACTGGCAGATCTCACCTTTTTATAAACCAGAAAGGGAGAATTTCTCATTCCAGTTGCATGCCTTTTCAGTTTTAGTATTCTTAACTTCTCTTTCTTTAAAATGGGATCCCAGTCAGCAATTCTAGAGAGAGGGAAAGGCCAGTCAGTAACTTTTATATTGCTTCTATGGCATTCTTTATATCAAGTTCCACACAAGAGGCATCTCCTTGTTTTTTGAACCAGGAATGTTGTGTTTCTCCAAAGGCATTATGTTTGTATATATTTTAAAATCTGATGGACGCTGCATTGATGTCAGTTCTCTTTCATTGCATTGCACAAGATGTACAACCAGTGCCTGATGTCTGCAGCAAGAATGCGGGTCCTCCTCCCAGACCGACACCAAAGACCCGCATCCTCCAGGCTCACTGAGTTTCCATGCTTTTGTCTTTTCCTCTACTTCATTTTCTCCACTGGTGTTTAAATTGCATATTAATTTTGCACTGCATGCCTTTTTATAGCAGCCTTAAATCTGTAGTGAAAAAGGAGGGGACATTTTGGGACTCCAAATTCCTTTGCATTGCTTCTCTCTTAATATAAAATCTTAGAAGAATAATTGTCATCTAATTAGCATCAGTTTTGGAATTTTTTGTTGAACTGAAGAGTTAACTATTTTTAACTTCTCATGATATCTGAATCTTCAAGCTTGATGGTCTGTGTTAGCTACTGCTGTGTAACAAATTTCTACAAGTTTAGTGGATTAAAACAACATCTATTTATTATCTCATGGTTGCTGTAGTTTAAGAGTCTGGCCACAGCTCAAGTGGGTTCTCGGCTCAGTCTCACGAGGCTGAAATCATGATGTCAGCTGGGGTGGCAGACTTGTCTGAGATTCCAGGCCTTTTCCAAGCTCCCTGGCTATTGGCAGAATTGCGTTTCTTCTAGGTATAGACCCTCAGTACAAGAGGTCATCCATGGTTTCTTACCAGGTGGGCCTCTTACAATGTAGCCACCTACTCCAGCAGCTGGTAGAGGAATCCAGTCCCTAGCCCCTGAGTGCTGGCCAGCTATAGTCTCATGTAGCACAGCTTAATCACAACAGTGACTTCTAATTGTCTCTGCCGTGTTCTGTGGGTTAGGATTGCATCACAGCCATGGCTCGCACTCAGAGGAGTCAGAACAGGGCATTACCCAGGTGTGTGAGCACCAGAAGGCATGAGGACTGAGCACCCCCCTGGGGACCTGTGTGTCTACATCATAAACTTTCACCTGTACTTTTTTTTTTTTAAGACAGAGTCTTGTTCTGCTGCTCAGGCTGGAGTGCATTGGCACAGCCTCAGCTCACTGCAAACTCCGCCTCCCAGGTTCAAGTGATTCTCCTGCCTCAGTCTCTCAAGTAGCTGGGAGTATGAGCATGTGCCACCATGCCTGGCTAATTATTTTGTCTTTTTAGTAGAGGCAGGTTTTTGCCATGTTGGCCAGGCTGGTCTCCAAGTTTCAGCCTCAACTGATCTGCCTGCCTTGGCCTCCCAAAATGTTAGATTATAGGCGTGAACCACCTCATCTAGTTTCACCTGTACTTTTGACCACATAGGAATTAATAATGCAAAAATGATTTTACAATTCAGTTTCTTCATTTCCATTTGGTGTTGACGGTATAGTCATTTAAATGTTATGCATAGTTTTATCAACTTTATCTCCCTTTAACTGTAATCTTATGGTGAATAGGAAGTAGCCATAGCATAACTGGTTCTCATGCAATAATGACACAGCACATGTGGATGGTTAATCATCCCAGACAACACCAATGGAAACTTGCTGCTTTAGAGTGATGCTCAAAAAGTTTCAATGACAGAGGATTAACTTTCAAAATCATTAAATTTCTTCTCCATTCAAAACATGTTAGCGTCGGATTAAATGATATGGCCGAAAGAGGAAACTGAGATTTGTATTTTAGTTATAATTGCAGAAAAAGAAGGAGGAAGACCAAGGGCAGACTGAGGAAGATGAGAAGGAGGATGAGGAAGAAAAGAAAGAGAAAAAGGATGAAGAGCGGGGAGAAGGAAAAAGAGAAGGAGGAGCAGGAGGCAAACTGAGAGGAAGAGTCCCATTGTGGATGTGTAGATGGCAAGAGTCTTGTAGGATTCTCTGCCGTGTAGTAAGCCAACAGTTGGACAGGGTTATACATCTTGGAAAAGTTTAAACTAGAAATAGAAATGTGAATGTCATCTACATATAAATGACGGGAAATTGAAAGTAGTTTTGTTCGTAAGCAATGAATGATTGCCTACAAAACGCATAAACATGTGAAAAACAGTCTGCCATAGTGAGCTCTCTATAGAAAACCCCAAAGGTAAATGGATCAGCAGAGATAGATCCTGAAATCACCAGGAAAAGAGTAATCATGGAGGGAAGAAGAGGAAAAGAAGGAATTAGCCTTAAGGAGATGAAAGGAAATTCATTTCTCAAGTAGAAGGGAAATTCCAAGTACCCAGGATTGAAGGAGCAGATATGACCAGGCAGATAAGAACTGAAAACCAACCCTTGGATTTGAAAATAATGAGATCATTGGCAACATTTGCAGCAGGAGTTCCAAGGAAAGTGGCGGGAGGGGTGTCCCAGGTTGCAGGGTTTCAAGAGTAAATAAATAGGGAGCAAGAAGAAACAATGTAGACTGGGTTTTAATACACTCGGCCAATAAGAGAAGGAAAGAGACAGCAAGAGCCACAGAGCAGACATAGAATCATAGAATTTTGTTATGTTTTTTCAGGATGAGAGCCAGTTTATAACCTGGGGGGCAGAAGGAGTAAGAAAAAAAGAGGAAATTAGTGATTGAGGAGAGACACAGGGTAACTGGTGAACCAGTATCTCTGAGGACGCAGAAGGCTGAAAGGATTGTTCTTGAATAACAGGAGTCTGGATTTCTGAGACTGATGGAGCGGGAGTGAGGAAGGAAGGGGCCCCCCACTTCGTATGTGGCGGGTGGGAATTTGCAGCGGCTGACACAGATTACCCATTTCCTTGCCAGTCCAGAAGATAAATAAAGGGCTGGTCAGAGAACAGTGGGGAGCTTGCCATGTGAGTGAAAGTTTCCCACAATCCCTTGGTATAGGCAGGGAAATGACCCCACGTGAGGAAAGGGATTGTTAAATGTGGCCCAGGAGCAGGACGAAGTCACGGACTAGCAACAACTCCTAACTCCATCCTCCATTTTCTGCATTTCCTCCAGGAGGCCACAGCATCCAAGTTAGGGGAGGCAGAGTACTGGACTCACCTGAGTTAGGGTTTTGCTGGGCCTGAGCATCAGAGGGACGGAGCAAGAGGGCGTTGAGGGCCCCAGGGTTGCCGAGAAGAAAGAGAAAAATCGGGGGGGGCGGTCTCGGTGAACTCAGTAGGTACGTGTGGCATAAGTGAGAGTGTGACTTTAGAGGAGTCCTGCCATTTAGTATTTCAGAGTGAGAGCAGTTCTTGGAGGATAGCATCTATGATGCGGTGACGTGTATCCAACTGTGACCTCCACCAGGAAGCCTTCCCTGATGCTCAGGGGAGATAAAAACAGCTTTTTGTCATTCCTCTGAGCCTGCCTATCACTCCATTCTTTTCTTAAGCTTGGCTTTATGCACCAAGTGTGGTAGATTACAAAAATGGCCCCATTTTGGGGGCCAAGTCTTTTCCCAATTCACTTTGCAGTTTTCTCCGCCTCTGACTCTTAGTCAACCACATGACTTGTCTTGGTCAGTGGGACTTTAGCCACCATCATGTAAGCAGAGGCTCAAAAAGCCTTGCATGGCTAGGACGGCCCTCGCCCCGGCTGCTGCGTCCATGTCTGAGCTGGCCTTCTGGATGAGTAAAAACGTGTGTTGCTGAGCTGAGTCCCCGTCACCAAGCAGAGGCCATCCTGGGTGAGCCGATCCCCAGCTGACCACACAGTAGACACATGGGTGTGCTCAGCCCAGATCACAGAACCCCATGGAAATGTGAGCTAAATAAACAGTTATGTTTGTATTTTGCTGAGTTTTGTGATTGCTTGCTACTCAGTGTTATTAATGATACACTACTCAGCGTTATTAACTCTCAACATACCAGAGACTCATTCAGGGCAGGGCTTCAAGCTCAAATAAAGTGACAAACCTGGAGAATAAATGAAGAACTTCAGGCGAGGTCTCAGAGATGGGCCACGTGCCTGGCTTGCTCTGAGCCCAGGAAGCCTGGTCAAGGCCAGTTGCAGAGTCTGGAATCATGATTTGTAAATTAATTAAGTAAGTTGGTCCTTGTTTGCCACCAAACTAGCAAGTACAGGATTTAATGAAGCAAATTTGGACACTGAATCACTTCCAAAATTTGGAAGGTGGAAGTTGTCTGGTTGAAGTGAATTCAGTGCCTGATTTTGGTGCATGAATTCCAAGTGTTTAGCGATAAATCTCAGTTTGATAAAAGGTATATTTTTTCATGAAACTAAGAGAATAACGTATAGAAAGAGGGTCACATTTTAGGAACACAACAGCATGCGTCACATTACAAATGCACATGTATTTCTGTTCATCATTACAGAAGTATTTTTGTGTTTGCCAAATTTGCTCCATGCTTCTCTGTTTAAAAGCTAGAGAAAGGTGGTTTTAATAAAGTTTTCTAATGTAATAGAGCAAGCAGTAATAACATCCTGTTTGAAATCTCTGGGAAAAAAAAAAAAGGTTTCCTTTTGAAATGTCTTTTTAAAAGAATTATTTTCAACCAACTGGAAGAGGAAAAATCAGTGTCAGGGAATTAAAGGGGGCTCCGTAGTCAGCTATAGTCATTCCTTTCATGTTGTTGATTGATGGTGTTATTAGGGGCTCGGAATTACTCTGTAATCAGAAGAAATGGCCAGAAAGCTAAAAGCAAAGGGGAGCCTTTGAACATGGTCACAAAGAGAAGTCAGTTTCCCATTTCTTTCACCAATTAAAGTAGCTAATGCGTCCATGTGAAATCCATAGGCAGGTCTGTAGTTTGCAGGATAGCATGGGCACTTTATAAGGAGATACATGGCTCATTCTTGTATGGGAACAAGTAATCCTTTAAGTGAAAGCAGTTGCATAACGGGAAAGAAATTTAATGCCCATCTCTTTGCTCTCACAAATGCAATCCTGGCAACCTGTCAGCTATGACCTAAGAAACACATCATAACACTCCGGTCACATTTGGCTGTGCGTCATCTGAGGAATTCATCTGTACCTGTATTTTGATACTAGCCAAGGGAGTTAAAGCAGCTGGATTTCATTTTTCATTTGCTTTATGAATTCTGTTGGTTTTCTTTCACCCCGGGCTGGAGGTACTGTAATAGGACCTGTTTCACAGACCTACTTTCCTAGGAAAACACCGTCCCCGTCAACCGGCCATTCCTAGAAAGGAATGAAAGCTTAAACAGTACTCCTTAGTGTCAGGCACATGCCCCAGAATGAGGTAACAACAGGGCTGTGTGTGTGAGTTACAGGAGGGAGGCACAAAAGGGGATAGAAGCCCGGTGTCCTCAACCGACTCAGTTGAGAGCAGTCCTTTAGAGGCAGAGGCTGACAACTCCAGATGGTAATCGTGACCTCGCCTAGTAGCTGGTGCAATTGTGATCAAGTAGGACAGGTCCCAGGGGCACGTCTCAGTGGGTGCCCCATTTTCCAGCTTGGGGTATGTGCAGCCACTCCCATGCTACAGCTTCCTCCCAGAGATACATGCTGGGCTCACAGGCTCTCCCTACTTTCTCTTCTTCCACCAACATGTCGCCGTTCCCCAACACGGTTAATGGAGTCATCACAAAATCTACCACTTACTGAGTGTCTAGTGAATTCTTTCCACAATTGTTCTAAGACATCCTTATCACTCCCATTTTAGAGATGAGATGACACAGGCTTAGAGAGGTGACCCTCTGCCCAAATTACAAGCTAGTGTGCACACATTCTAGGTCTGCCGAGGTCCAAAATCCATGTGATGCTGAAATGGTCACGTGCCAGCTTCACCCGAGCCTGCATGTGGCTGTGAAGATATTTTGTAGATGTGCTGAAGATCTACAATCAGTAGACTCTGAGTAAATTACATGACCCTCCATAATGTGGGTGAGCCTCAGCCAATCAGTTGAAAGCCCTGACAACAAAGATTGAGATTTCCTGAAAAAGAAGTAATTCTGCCTCAGGACGGAGACATAGAAATCTTCCTTAAGTTTTCATTCTGCCACGCTGTGGAATATGGACTCGAGACTGCACGAACAACTCTTACCTGGATCTCCAGCCTGTGGGTCTACTCTACAGATTTCAGACTTGCCAGACCCCACAATTGCATATATATATACACACACATAGGCTCTCTCTCTTTCTCAATATATATCTACATACACACACATATGTATATACATACATATATGCGTGTATACATATATATATATGCACACGCATAGGCTGTCTCTCTCTCAATATATAGCTACGTATACACACATATGTATATACATATATATATACACACACATAGGCTCTCTCTCTCAATATATATCTACATACACACACATATGTATATACATACACATATATGTATATACATATACACACACACACACACACCACATAGGCTCTGTTTCTCTGGAGAACCCTGACTAATACACATATCCATCACACCTTAGTTCTCACATGTAGCACACCCAGCTTTTCAGCGTGTTGACTATAGCATGAGAAACTATCAGGGTACATGCCACATGGAACCTTGAAGAAGCAAAGTGTGGATTTCATGCCAGCACTGTGTCTTGTTAGTGCTGTTAGCCCTGTAAGAGTTAAATAGTAGCTCTAGGCATGGTACCTGGTATGTCCCTTCCATCCTTGGGACCCCAGTCACCATCCTCTAGTCTCATTAATTCACCTCTTAATGCTGCTAGGCCTGGGCTCAGTCTCTTCACTTGGATCCCTGCAAGGTCAGACCTTTTTTCCAGGTGATGCCTTGGTTCTCAGCCATTATACTGGTTCTTTAGAGAAACAGAATAAATAGGAGATGATAGATGCGGATATGTAGGCATTAGGTCTAGACATGTAGATATGTAGGTTGACAGATAGATACAGGTGTATAAGCAGACAGGAAGACATGTAGTTTAATTGAGATGGAGATTTATTTTAAGGAATTGGCTCGCTTGGTCCTGGGGGCTGGTAGTTCAACATCCTTAAGGCAGAGAGCAGATTGCAAACTGAGGCACGAGTTCATGCTGCAGCCTTGAGGCAGAAGTCCTTTTTCTCTGAAAAATCAGTTTTTACTTTTAAGACCTTCAACTGATGGGATGAGGCCCACACACATTATAGAGGGCAATCTTCTTTACTTAGAGTAGGATGACTATGGATGTTAACCACAGTTACAAAGTATCTCTACAGCAACACCTAGATTAGCCCTGATTAAATACCTGGGCACCTGAGCCTGACATGTTGGCACATAAGGCTGCACATCACAGCCATGCACTTCAGGAGAACACAGCTGTGTGTAAACCCCTTATCTGCAGCCCACTGGCGTGCCTGGTTTTGGAGAAAAGGGAACGCTTATATACTGTTGGTGGGAGTGTAAGTTGGTTCAACCATTGTGGAAAGCAGTATGGCAACTCCTCAAACAGCTGAAAGCTGAACTACCATTCGACCCAGAAATCCCATTACTGAGCATATACCTACAGGATATAAAGCATTCCACCATAAAGACACATGCATGCAGATGTTCATTGCAGCACTGTTCACAATACCAAAGACATGGAATTGACCTAAATGTCCATCAATAACAGACTGAATAAGGAAAATGTGGTGCATATACACCATGGAATAGTATGCTGCCATAAAAAAGAATGAGATCATGTGTTTTGCGGGAACAAGGATGGAGCAGGAGTCTATCGTCTTTAGCATACTAACACAGAACATAAAACCAAACACTGCATGTTCTCATTTATAAGTGGGAGCTAGATGATGAATTTTTGAACACAAAGAAGGAAACCACAAACACTGGACTCTACTTGAGGGTGGAGCGTGGGAGGAAGGGGAGGAGCAGAAAAGAGAACTATTGGGTACTGAGCTTATTACCTGGGTGATGTAACAGTATGTACAATAAACCCACATGACACATGTTTATCTATGTAAAAAAAACCTTCACATGTACCCTCAGCCTAAAATAAAAATTAAAAAGAATAAAAAATTTAAAAAGTTTTTATGGCCCATGAAATAGTCAATAGTCAACGACAAACTGAAGTTTGGAAAATATTGCTCTAGCTTACTGTTTACTCGCAGCAGCCACCCCAATTGCCCCAGTCCCTTTGGCTCTGGTGGGGGGCGGGTATTTCTTTTCCTTTCTTGTGTGTTTTTTTTCTCTTTTGATGAGAAGAGAAAACTACATTTGCTTTCTATCTCCCATTGGGATGAGACTACTTTGCCAGGCTGTGGTCATATGTAATGTCTCTCAAATCTATGCACTTAATTTTTAATCTTTTAAAAAAATTGTCCTAAGGTCCAGTTGACTTTTTTTTTTTTTTTTCGAGACAGTGTTTTGCTCTCGTTGCCCAGGCTAGAGTGCAATGGCACTGTGTCGGCTCACCACAACCTCCACCTCTCCGGTTCAAGTGGTTCTCCTGCCTCAGCTAGGATTACAGGTGTGCACCACCACGCCCAGCTAATTTTGTGCTTTTAGTGAGATGGGGTTTCTCCATGTTGCTCAGGCTGGTCTCCAACTCCCAACTTCAGGTGATCTGCCTGCCTCGGCCTCCCAAAGTGTTGGGATTTCAGGCGTGAGCCACTGTGCCTGGCCCCTAATTTTTAATTTTTAAAATAAAAACAACTTGAAAAGTAACATGAGAATTGTAAAACATCTGGAAAGCACAGATATGGCCCTGATGTTCTGCCCCTTTGTCCACACCCTTTCCTGTTGCAAGTTGAAATGGGCTTTGACCAGGGACATGCTTGCCCTGGTCCCTTAACACTGGGCTTAGCCATGTGACGTGTTGTGGCCCATGGGATGTTAGAAGATGTAAGAGCAGCACAGGCTTGAAAGGGATGTCCGTCAGGTCCTTGCCGGCCTGCATTTCTGCCATCCCCATGAGAAGACGCTCAGGCGAGGCAGCTGGCCCCAGGGCGAAGAGGAGGGTTCTGGAGGAGAGGCATTGCCCCAGGTCACTGCAGCCAAACCGCTAGATCAGCCACAGCCAGCTGAGCCCTCCTCCCGTGAGCCAGGAGGCCACGTTCAGAGGGAACATCTCTCCTAAATATCCCATTCACAGAGCACAAAAGAAACGAATGCTTACGATGTTAAGCTGCAGTTTGGGGGCGGTGTGTTACACAGGATTCCTCGGGCAGCGTATAAGTGATCCGACAGAAAAGACTACGTACATGTCTACATTTTCAACAAGCACCCAGATAATTCTCATGTAAGTAGCTTGTAGGCTAAAATTTAAGGAAGTCTGCATGATGGTACACTATTAGAGACTCGGCTTTTTGATCCTGGCTTCCTAAAGAGTTTTTGGTCCTTTTTTATTTTCTTTCTTTAACCCAGGGATATCTGGATACTGCATTTTTTTCAGATGCCTTTTTATGGGCATTTTAAAGATGATTATATGGTTTTCTTTGTAATCTATTAATGTGATGTATTAACATATCCTTGAGCTCCTTGAATAATTTTATTTGATCATGAACTATTGTCATTTTAGTAGAGACTTGCTCTGAAATTGCCAATACTTTATTTAGAATTTTAATAAGCTTATTCATAGCCTGTTATTTTCCTTTTTGTGCCACTTTTTGCCAGGTTTTGGGATCGAATCTGTGCTGGCTTTGTAAAGTGGGCTGGGAAGCTTCCTGAGATTTCCTCTGCTTTACAGCAGTTTACATAGTGTGCTAATTATCTGTTCCTTGAAAGGCTGAAAGAACTTAGCTCAAACACTGCGGGCTTGGCACTGTTTTTGGAAGAAATGCTTGGATAATTCTTCATTTTATTTTTCCCTTGTGATCATTGTACATTTAGATGGTATACTTAGTCTTCAATATGTTTGGAAAACTGCCATTTCCTATTAGAGATTCACCCATTTCTGCAAGATTTTCAACGGTGTTACCACGGCGTTAACCACTTTTATTGTGAGAGGCTTTAAAATATTATTAATTTAATATTCTGCCCAGCTATGTTCTCATTCCTTATTTTGTATATCTGTATCTTCTCATTTTTCTTAAGGAGATTGCCAGCTGTTTGGCATTTTAATTAGTTTTTTTTGGCCTCAATGAATGAGCTCTTAGATGTGTATATCAAATCTGGTTTTATTCTATTTTGGCCATCAATTTTCTTTCGTAAAAATTATTTCCTTCCTCTTGCTTTGTTTTCCTTATATTAACTTCCTGAAGTGAATGCTTTCATTTGTTTTCATTTCTTCTTGTGTAATAATAAAAGGTTTTACGGTTATGAATCTGTCTTTGAACACAGCTTCATTCTATTTTGCTGTGGTCAGAGTATTTGGCCTGTATAATTTTTGCCTTTTGAAATTCAGTAAGGTTTTTTTTCACATGTGCTCTGATGAATACTTAATTTCTGTAAATATTCTGTGTACCTCTGAAAAGAATACATGTTTTTTATAGAGGACAAAATTAGAACAACATTATTTTAATTACCATTATAACATATCATCCAGATGTGCTAAAAATTTATTTTTTCTAACTTCTGATCTGTTAAAGACTGAAGAATTTTTCTTTGTATTTTAATGGCAAAAATGTATATTTTATTGAATAACGTTACATTTTGAATAAATGTATGTAAAGGTATACCTTTGAACATTTCCTTCCATCCTTTCTCATCCCTTCAGTCCCCTCACCAAAACAAAATAATAAAATAAAATAAGACAAGACAAAACATACTGCCATAGGTTGCCACCATTATTAGTTTCCGTATATTCTTCCAGAATTGTTTTATGTAAATCAAGGATATACATATATATATACATATATATATAAGATATATATATATATACATGTATATATATAAGTATATATACATGTATATATATAAGTATATATATAAGTATAATATAATATATATATACTTATACTTATATATATACTTATATATATATATACTTATATATACTTATACTTATACTTATATATATACTTATACTTATACTTATAATATATAAGTATAAGTATATATATATAAGTATATATATAAGTATATATACATGTATATATATATACACATGTATATATATAAGTATATATATATATATATATATATACACATATATATATACTTATATGTATATAAGATGCCTCGCCTGAGCATCTTCTCATGGGGATGGATATATATACTTATATATATATACTTATATATGTATATATATATAAGTATGTATATATACATAAATATATATATATACATATATACATATATGTATACATATATATAAGTATGTATATATACATAAATATATATATAAGTATATATATACATAAATATATATATACATAAATATATATATATACATATATAAGTATATGTGTATATATGTAAGTATATATATATATATATACTTATTTTTACACGTTTATTGTTTCACCTTTGTGATGTAAGTTTTAAAGTAAGTTACAAACACTTTGACACTGTGCTGTGAAATATTTCGGGATCTATTTAAAATTTGGGGAAAAATTCCACTTAGCCAAAACATCATTCTCATACTGAAACTCAGTGATAATGTTTGACATTTCTGGTATTGAGCACTGTGCACATTTCTCCCCATCTCTCAGCTGTTCCACCCTCATCGTGATGCTTGTTTTACATCTAGTTATCTCATCATTAAAGTCCCTCATTTTGTTTTTGGAACTTTTTTATTACATGTTTTTAAATATTTAGAAAAGTAATTATTTCAGACATAAACAGGAAGACCCAGGCAAATAGGAACATTTGGTCACTGCACGTAACAGGTAAATCCAATCACGATAAATGCACTCTCCTCTCTCATCGTGTGATTTCATTCACAAAATAAGTCACGTTTTTGGGTCACTTACAGTCACTATTATTTCGGATGCTCTACTTTGTTCCAAATTTGACCAGTGATCCTCCCTCCTGCCTGGCTCCTAGACCCTCCACACCCTCCGTGGTGCGATGAAGAACCATTTCTTAATTTTTTTTTTCTTTTCTGACATGAGGTCTTGCTCTGTTGCCCAGGCTGGGGTGCAGTGGCATGATCTCAGAGGCTCACTGCAACCCTCACCTCCTGGGTTCAAGCGATTCTCCTGCCCTCAGCCTCCTGAGTAGCTGGGACTGCAGGTGCACACCACCAGCCCCAGCTAATTCTTGGCCCCAGTCTTGGGAGCAGCCAGTTCTCCCTGGGCTCTGGGCCCTCTTCCTGGGGAGCACCTTGCCAACATGGTATTGTCGATTTTATTTCCATGGCTCTTAAAAGAAATCACACTAAACATCTTTTTATTTATTTAACGGTAAAATATTTTATCTTATAAAGTACCTGTTTCTACTTTGCCCATTTTTCTCCTGAGTTGCTGGTCTTTCTCTCCCTGATGTATTGGAGATTTTTATATATTGGGGAGATTATGTTTTTGCCTGTGATGTAAGTTGCAAAGACTTTTTCTGTCACTGTTTTATGCTTTTGCTTCTGTACGTTTGTTTGTTTTCTTCAGGCAGGCATTTTTTATTTGTATGTATTATTGATATTTTCCCTTGTCTTTGGACTTTAAATAAAATTTAGACTCCTTACCAGATGAAAATTTTTAGAGGAATTCACCCTGAATTTTTTCTGATAGTTGTATGGTTTCCAATTTCACGTTTAGGTCTTTGATCTTCCTGGTATGCATCATAGTTTATGCTATGCAGTATCAACCCACTTAATTCTTTCGCTGTCATACTGTCAATTTTTAAAATTTACGGTTTTGATTTATATTTATAACTAAATTTATATCTACTTCATTGATTTGACATGCACACTTTATTGTGTTCTAAGTTGTTTTATTTGGGGTTATTCCTGAACTTTTTCTTCTGATCCACTAGCACATCTACTAAATTGTCTTAAGTCTGAAAAATATGTTTAATATCCGCTAGAACTAGTCTCACTCCATTGCTATTGCTTTTCCGTTTTGGATTCACTTTTTTTTTTTTTAATTGATTGTGTTTAGTTATGTTTTGTTTGTCAGTTTTATAATCGGATTCTTTTTTAATTCCCTTATTTTTTGTTGTAACTTTTTGCATTTAGTTTTTCTGATTTTGCTTAGTATAAAATTATTGTATATCAATGGCAACTTAGAAGTAGTTTTATCTTTTCCTTTTCAATTATGTAATTAACTTCGTTTTCTTTTCTAATTCCATTAGTTAATACTTCCAATAAAAAATTACAAAGAAAAAATAGTTAAGTAGTAATGATTATAGTAGACAGCCTTGTCTCATTTCTGACTTTGATCTACACATTTCATATTATGTATTTATATATGTATAAATTTTGTTTCAATTTTTTTGTTGATTTCTGTATGACTATCTTTTTAAAAATTAGAAATGGATTTGAAATTTAATGTCAAATGCTTTTCCAGCATTGTAGTAACGAGTTTTTAGCAACACAATATTAATGTTTCCTAATGCTGAGCCATCCATGTGGTAATATTAATTGGTTTCCTAACTGGAAATTAGGAATATTATTTGGTTGCCTAATTAGAGGCATTCAGGCATTCTTATAATAAAATCTATGTTTCGTGATTTTTAAACATGTTTTGATTTTTGTTTGTTAGTATGTTACTCACAGTGTTTCCATTACCTTTTGTAAGTGTTATTGATCTTTATCTTTTGTGAGTTTCTTACAGGGTTTATGAAAATAATTTAAAAGACTTTTTCTTTGTTTTATGGTTTTGAACAACTGAAACAGTATTAGAATGACCTGCTCTTCAAAGTTGAGGTAGAATTTCCCTGAATAACAATCTAGGCATTTTTTTGTTTTGTTTTGTGGTGTTTTGGTAGTTTCTCTAGGAGTGGAATTTTTCTTTATTTCTTCTAAGGAAATTGTTCTGCTTGTACTTTCTAATTTTTAAAATACATTTATGGAATAATAAGTAGCTTCTCTTGATTAAAAAAAAAAAGCCCGCTGTTTCGAGTCCTTCTTAATCATTTCTAATTTTTGTATGTATGCTTTCCTCTTCTTTTTCTCCCCTGATTAGGTGAGCTAGAGGTTCATCAATATTACTGTAATTTCAAGGAAGTTTTAATTTTGCTTTGACTGTATTCTCTGTTTTCTGTTTTATCTGTTTTCCTTCTATATATTTTGATTTTTTCCCTAACTCTTTGACTTGAAGCTTTAATTTTAGTTTTTTTCTATTTCTATTTACATAATTTTGAGACTATGAATATTTCTTACTTTAGCTGTGTGTCATAGGTTGTATTTCTATTTAATTTTTATGTCCATACCATAAAATTTACTTTTTCATGTGCAGTTCTGTGAGTATAGACAAATGCATAGAGTAATGTATCCATCACTATGGTGCCATATGGAACAGTTTCATCACCCCAAAAATTCCTTTGTGCCCCTCTTTAGTGTCAAGCCCTTCACTAACCCCTAATCCCTGGCAACAATTGATCTATTTTCCATTCCTATAGTTTTGCTCTTTCTAGAATGGCATATAAATGGGGGCATGCAATATATAGCCTTTTGCACCTGGCTTCTTTTACTTAGCAAAAATGAGTTTACAACTCACCCATATTGCTGTATGCACTGAAAATTTATTCTGCTTTATCCTGAGCAGGACGTCTACTTTATGGATGTACTGCTGTTTGTTTAGCCACTGACCATTTGAAAATATCTGGGTTGTTTCCCATTATTGCCAATTATAGATAAAATTGCTATAAATATTTTTGCACCAGAGTTTTACTGAAGCGTATTATCCCTTTTAAATATTGCTGGATTTGATTTGTTAATATTTTGTTGAATTTGTTTGCATCTATGTTCATGAGGAATACTGGGCTATGATTTTCTTCTCTTATATCTTTGATTCCTTTCAGTATCAGAGTAATACTTGCCTCAAGAAATGAGTTTACAAGTGTTCTTTTCTATTATCCACAGGAATTTTTGTAGAATTGGCATTATTTCATCCTTAAATGAATGGTGGACTTTACCTTTAAAACTATCTTGGTCTGAGATTTTGTTTATTAGAAAATTTAACTATATAAAATGTCTATAATAGACATAACACTAACCAGGTTATTTATTTATTCTTTAGTGTGTTTTTGTAATCTTTTACAAGAGTTGGTCTATTTCACCTAAGTTGTCAGACTGATGCATTTCTTTATTATCCTTTTAATGTCTGTAAGGTCTGTAGTGATATAATCACTTTTGTTTCTGATATTGTTGACTTATGTCTTCTCTTTTTCCCTTTGCTTAGTCTGGCTAGAGATTTATCAATTTTATTCTTTTTCTCAAAGAAACAGCCTTTGGTTTCAATGATTTTTGCTATTATTCTTAGGTTTTTATTATTGCAATGGTTTCTGCACCTTGCTTTATTGTTATTTTTTCCTTTGGCTAGCTTTAGGTTTAATTTTCTCTTTTTTCTTATTTCTTAAGGTGGATGCACAGATAATTGATGAGGGACTTTTCTAATGTAAACATTTTATGCTATAAATATCTCTAAACTATAATTTGACTGTATCCGATCTGTTGCATTTTCAAATAAATATATTTTGAAATATTTTTAAATTTCTCTTGAGACTTCCTCCAGGACCCAAAGGCTTAAAAGTAAAGCGTAATGCTAAATTTTTAAATATTTGGGTTTTCAAAGTATCTTCTGTTAATGAGTTATAGTTTCATTATGTATGGCCAAAAAACTTTGTATGATTTAAAATCTTTTATTGTTGTTAAGGTTTATTTTATGGCCTAGAATATGATCTTATTTTGATAAATGTACTCTGTGTACTGGAAGAGAATATATATTCTGCTCATTGAATGGAAAGTCTATAAATGTCAAGGAGATAAAGTTGTTCAGTGGTAGTGTACAGGCCTTCTTATCCTTGCTGATTTTCTGTCTACTTGTTTTAGCAACTAATGCAAGAAGACTATTGATATCTTGAAGAATGAACATAGGTTTGTCCATGTTTTTGTTTAGTTATTGTTTCATGTATTCTGGAGCTTTCTTGTTTGATGCATACACATTTACAATTATTATTTCTTTTGGATTAATTAATTTTTCATAATTATATAATGTTCATTTTTATCCTCAGTAATTTTCCTTGTTCTACAGTTCAGTTTTTCTGATATTGCTATAACTACTCTCTTTTCTTAATTGGCATTTATTTGACATATGATTTGACTGTCTTTTTACTTTGACTATATCTATATTTGAAGTAGGTTTCTAATAGATAACATATAATCTGTTGGTTTTTAAAACTTTAGTCTGATAATTTTTTTTAATTCTTGCTTTTAAGCCATTTATATTTAATGTAATTATTGATATGATTACATTAGGCTTCCAATTTTATGGTTCACACTATTCAAAATTTGACATTGAGAACCCTTTCTAATTGTGTGTTGTAGTTCATGCCTTTGACTCCAGTGAGATATGATGGGGTTCATCTGAACATTCCTCCTTTTTTTGCTGGTAACTCATTTCTCTGACAAAGTTCTGGCTGTCATTACTCATATATATTTCCTTATTTCTTCAGTCATTGAACAAAACTAGTTTCAGAATTGCTAAATTCCCATGAAAAACAAACTCACTAACTAGCGTACAATATTTGCACATCATTCTGTTTGCTTTAATTTTAAGGTCCCTGAAATTTTTGGATTAATACGTCCATACTTAGATTTTAATCAAGAATTACGTCCACACTTAGAGCCAAGTCTCTTGTGTTTACCAGTCAATCACCTACTCTCTATATGCCTCTCTGAGTTGCGCTTTCCTATTTCTGCAGGCCAGTCATCTTAATCTGGAGGAGAATTTATTTTTTATTAATATGAGGTAGACTTTTGCTAGAAATAATGAACTAACATGGCACCAGTTCCAGAAGGCACTGCTCCAGTGGCCCTTCCAAACCCAGTACGTTTTTCTGCCAGCTTCACACCCACAGTGGAAAGTGCTCTCCAACAGCCATTATTGCCTAAATGGAAGCAATTGAGTAAATATAGATACAATGGGGTGGAGTGCAGATGTGGGAAACCAAATAGTCCTAGACACCTCAGAAAGGAGCTCTTTGTTGTGGGGCTTTTTTTCCCTCTTAGAAATACAAGAAGGGAGGTGAGGACGGGAAATTGCCCAATTTCTTTCTGAACGGTAAAATTGTCATTCAGTTCGTATGTAAATTTTGATTCTTAGCAATTACCTTTCTGGTCTGGCAGAGCTTGACTTTTCTGTGTCCCATTTCTTTTGAAATATTTTGTTTATTTTTCATGTTGCATTTAAGAGAATTTGAAAAGAAACATGAGGGACGTTTCTCATACAAATAAGCTTCAGTTGTATTATTCAGAGTCATTTTTGTTGAAGTGCCATTATCTTACTCTAAAGTCAGAAAGATCCTCTTCACTTTCTAATCTGTAATCTCCAGAATAGTCTATAATGTGCACAACTTAAATGTTTAAACTCTTTTTGGAGGAGGAATATTATTTGCTCCAGAAATAATTTGTCTTTGGGGGACTTTTAGAGCTATGTTATTTAATATGAAGGCGGGGCCAGCCTGTGTTATTAAACTCAACTAGTTATTATTAATCTTGTTAAATTTGAGTAATTAATTGAATATTCAAGAAGAGGGCTTTTAGCATCTCTCACTAACTTGCAAGTAAATATGAGCATTTAATACTGAAACTTTTGTGGTTTTTGTTTTATAAGTGCTTTCTATGAAATTATATCTTTACCTAGTGCACAGATAATGGATATTTTCACAATCTAAATATCCTTGTGTCATCCATACTTGTGTATAACTGGAAGACACATTAGCATACTAATGTCATACTGCTTACCTAATATTACTGTTTTAAGACAAAAATGCAACTTAATACGGGCAATATTATTAAGTTAGTTTAAAAGATGATAACCATGTGGGATGAGATTTAAATAAGTAAAACTAAAGCAAATTTGATAAGTAATTATTTTAATGATTATTAATTATGACTTGTTCTACCTGAAATATGTTTCTAAGCTTGAGAAATATACATCTTTTTATCATAAAGTATAAGATGGTACTACGTTCTTGGCTAAATGTGATGCATCAGACAGAGAAAGACATCGATTATGACCTAGTAAAGATTCAGCTCCTTACTTTTTACCACATAATTTTCCAAAGTAGTGGCTTTAAAAAGTTTTTGCTAACCATAAAAGAACATACAAAAGGCTGAATGGATTTTGTAGTGAACACCTGTATATTCAGTACCTAGATATGATGGGGGAGTGACTATTCCACCATTGACATTTTACAATGCTTGTCTTATCACACCTCTATCGATCTATCTATTCAACAGTATTTTTATTTTTAATTAATTTCTTAACTCAGAGTCAGCCTCTATCTTGAATGACCCTTAGACTTCAAATAAACTAAATATCAGTGATATGTTTGAGGTGTCAGAACCAAGTGAATAATGACTCCACCATTTATGTCTGAGACTTCTCTCTTTTCCCATTGGAGAGGCCTTCCTGACCAACACTTCTCAGGAATACCCTTGTCATCCTCTGTCTCTTCACTCTGTTTTATCTTTTTGTCTTCAGCACTTAGCATCATACAATATCAGTATATAGCTTCATGCATCTGTACTGGAAACATGCAAATTGAGTTTTTGGTTTTCTTTTGTACATAACTAGATTTTAGAACTGGCCTGGCACAGAGATTTGAAGTTCATAAATGTGGGCAGCTGTTTATCTGACTTCTAAGCCACTATTTTGTAAATATGAAGTTTTACAACATCTTTCTGTACCAACAGTGCCACTTCAACTGTCAACATCTATTGCAAAAACAAAAAACAAAAAACAAACCCCACATAATTACTAAAGTTTTCAAAGGGTGATTTATAGGACTTTTTATTGTAACACTAAAGGGCTTAGGCCTTGTTTGCAAACTCTCCCCAGACAACAGCTGCTTCTTAAGCCTAATGACCAAAGGTAAATCTTTGTTCACTTTACATTTTATTAATTGGTTTCGTACTGGAATTTCTTCTTGTACTTTATTTTTACATCTGTTAACATTTCTTCTTGTATGTCCAAGAGTGTTTTATTTCAAACAAACTTCCAAGTAAATTGTATGGTATGTTTGTTCTCTACCTGAATAGAGTCTGCCTATGTAGGGTGGCCTATTATATCTCAAGACTTTTTTTCTTGTGAACTAAATAGCAGGAAATCATTAATAAAAGGGATGAATTTCTTTACTGGAAATACTGCTCACACAATAGAAAGAAAATCATCCTTCACACTGTAGAAGAAATTGTAGCCTGAATGCATCACTCTCCAGGCTGGGACCGTGGCTTGCTACCTGGGAAGGAGTTCCATGGCCAGGAGAAGAGATCTGTTTTCCTGATGTTAACTTTCATCACATTCATAGAATGTGTGAGATGATCACATGGGGAGTAGTTCTGGGTAGTGGAGAGGAGGAAGGTAAGGGCAGCCCCTACATGGTGGGTCACAGCCTGGGCAAAAGATCCTGATGCCTAAGGCCAATGCTATCTCTCAATAAGAAATGAAAGCCACTTTCTCAATGAATGTTTTTAAAAGAAAATAAATGTTTCCTACCTCCTCTCCTTCAGTGAATAGACCTATAAGATGATACTACATTCTTGGCTGAATGTGATTTATTAGACAGAGAAAGACATAGATTACGACCTAGTAAAGATTCAGTGCCTTACTTTTTACCACATAGTATTCCAAAGTGGTGGCTTTAAAAGAATTTTGCTAACCATAAAAGAAGTTTGAAAAACTTCGTATTATCTTCTCTTTTTAAAGATAATAGCTAGACATTTTATTCAAAAGTTTAAATTGTTTGAAAAGTTATCATTTCTGATTTATTGTGAATATTAACATTTTGAAATAAAAGTGTTATGTCATTTAAAAAAAAACCCAGTCGAATCTAAATACCTCAGTAATTTGATATTCACCAGAATCTATTTAAAAGGCAAATGAACAAGTTCTTTAATAATAGAAAATAGGTATGTTTCATCATTCTCTGTTATTTATTTCAATTTTACTTTCCCCCAGAACTTTATCTTCATGTAAAGTTTTACTGATCAGCTTATATACTTATTTCCAAAAACTACATATAAAAATTTTTTAAACTCTATATTTTCTAGCACATTTCCTGTGATGATAGTGCTCTGTATTTTATTCTGAATTGAGTTAATTATACTTAATAACTGTAGAAATTAATCAAAACAGCATACATATATTATAAAATTTTATGTATCCTTATTAAACATAAAAAGTAAAATGTGTTGAAAATGTGTCTCAGGGTTTTTTGTCAAGTAGTTTAAATAATCACAGATGAATATTATTTATTGATAGAATAAAACAGGGCTTGGCATTAATTCAATTCCTAATTTTCATTTTCACAGATTGAAGAACTGAGATATTAGTACTTGGAATTGGAAGGAGTTTTATTATGAAAATTTCATTCAATTATTTAAACCCTTTTCAAGTTGTATGCAAAAAATCACATAGTGATCTGTCATCAAATTATTTTAAATTATCTATCAGCTCCCAACCCAATCAGGGCTTTTTTAAAAAATTTAGCTGATAGCAAAGAATGTGGCATCCTGACTTGCAAAGTGACTCATTATCTAGTCATTAGAGTCATATGCTTAGCAAATTTATGAATATGACACAAAGATGCTTTGCTAAGAATTACCAAATCACTATTATGATACCTGTGGCTCTTTCACTCAGAGGCATGTATATTTTTAAAAACTCAAAATACTAGAAAATTTTAGAAAATGAAGAGATGTTGTTAATTTCAGAATATCTTTAACAATGCAATATTTTAAATAAAATATGATTATCTTGTCATGGGCTTTCTATGTTCATCAAAACTGTGGCAGATGCAGACAGACATAGGTGAATTAAGTTGTTCACTAAATTCCCACTTGTCACCAAGAATTGGAAGAATTTAGACAGCATGTTTGCCAGCAGATTGGTATTTCTGAGCACACTTTTTAACCAGTTTTGGTTGTTCTTACCATAAGATGGGGAGCACATTCTCTAGCCTGGCCACCAGTTTTTATCCCTGATTAGATAAAGCATCCTTACCTTCCATATTTCTTACTCTTACTGTCTTTTTGTGTTCTCTCTCCATAAGTTGAGAGTCCTTGTTAGACAAAGATTTGGAGGACAGAAAGTGCAATGGACTGAACATTTGTGTTCCCCCAAAATTCATGCTGAAATTCCAACCCCCATTGGGATGGGACCTTTGGGAGATGGTTATGTCCTGAGGGTAAAGACCTCGTGAATGGGTTTAGTGTCTTATAAAATGGACCCCAGAGGGTTCTCTAACTCTCTGCCTATTGTGTGAGAATACAAGCACTCAGTGCTCCACAGTATGGAAGAGACCCCTCACCAGAACCCAACCATGTGGGCTCCCTGATTTTGGACATCCAGCCTCCAGAATGGTGAGAGAGAGCTGTCCGTCACTGATAAGTCCCTCAGTCTATGGTACTTTGTTATAGCTGTCTGAACAAAGACAGAGGATCAGGCCATTAAACCAAAGTTGTTCTTATGAAATTGTCCCAATCTTACCATAGAACTGATGTTTCTAGTTTTTTTAATAAACATAAAAATGGACCCTCCTGGTCTTGAAGCTTGAGACAGTTGCATTTGCCTTATCTGAGTTCCTTTCTCAGGAACCAACCATAAGACCTCTCAGAGAGTTTCAGGGAGCTGACACTTTCCAGATCCCTGCGTCCAGACAGGGAAGCACCAGATCCTTCATCAACCAACTGCTGCCTATAGATCAACACCTTTTCCTTACCTATCCCTAGTTTCTGTTTTCTTGCATATAGTTATGTCCCTTTCCTCCTATGTAAACTGCTAACATTAGTCAACGGGGAAATGGAATTGGGACTCATCTCCCATCTCCCAGCTGATGTCACCCAAAATAAAGGCTTTCTTTCCTGGCAATACTTGTTGTCTCAGTGGTTGACTTTCTGTGAAGTATGCAACCAGACCTAGGCTGAAACCCTGGCATCCAGCAATGCTTCTTTCATTCTGCTCTAGAATAAGTTGAAATTCAGAAACCTCACCATAAGGAAGAATACTTCCTGTCCAAGTTTATACTTCATTTTTAGTCTGAAATAAGATGCATCAGATAAAGACAAAGTAATGCCAAAACTTCTCCTATTGTCTTTGGTCAACATGGTAGAAGGAAGGATTTATGGAATAAAGTTGAGCATGAAGTGGATATGAAAAGGGAAAGCAGTATGCACAGGTGCAAGGTTTTGGGAATGAATATCCAGAAAAAAGTGTATCTAGAAGTTGACTAATCTAAAACAATCCATGTTCTGTAGCCTTGGAAACCACTCTCGGAAATGCGTATGGCAGTGCGAAGACCATGAAAGGGCCAGGTGAACTCCAGAGTGAAGGGAAGAAGGATTAGTGTCGAGTGAGCAGAAGATGTGAGCATAGAGGGTAATTTACACTATTATCATAGCCTTGAAGATAGTTCATCACCAAGAGTCAAATGCAGAGAATCAGCCAAATAATGATTCCAAAATACAGAACTTTCTCAAAGTCAAATGACTGTACGTTACATAAAAAAGGGACCCCTATTTGCTATCAGGCATGGCCCACTAGGAGGGGGGCCCTCCTAAATGTGTACACAGGTGGGGGATGGGCAGACTTACAGGAGCCACGTGATGTAGTGGGATTGGGGGAGCAGGGAGGTGCCCATCATAATGGAACTCTGCCGTGGTGCCCAGGTCTTGGTGATCCTGCTTGAGTTGCCATGGTTTTCTTTCCTTGTGCGTTTTGGTGAATAACAACTCTTCTAAAGCACTGGGTGTGATGCTTCAGGTTTAGACTACACATCCTATTCCTTAATCCATGTGACCAAAAAGAATATCAAGAGAATGGATCTAGATGTTGGGGCTGAATCATATCTGTTTCCAAGCATGGAGCTAATTTAAAGACTTAAACTTCAGAAGGAGCATGAAATATGCCACATCCCAGACACATGCAATAAACACCTTCTATTGTATTTTGTTATCAATAGAAATGATTATTCACATTAAAGAAACATACAGGGAAAGCAATCTAAGCTGTGGCAAGGTAGGAAAGTTGTTTACCATCTTAGAGTCAGGAAGAGGCAAAACTGGAAGTCACAGTCTTGCCCATGTGATGCCAAAGCCTGAATCACTTTCCATTATATCCCAGGGAGCAAACAGAGGAGAGGGGCATGAGTAGAGTATCCCTAACTCAGAGTTTTAAAACTAAGTGAATTGAAACAGCTTTTTCCCTGGGTAGGAAATATCTGAACAGCAGCAAGATCTGGGTAAGCAGAGGACATGACAGAGGACACCCTCAGGGGCCTCAAGGTCAGTCGAAGTTTGTTCCAGCTTGTCATTGCCCCTACCATCGTCAGAAGCATCACTTTCTTAGGTGGTCTGAAAAGTAGAGAAACTTATGCATAAGGGAAATTAATGGAGAAAAGTTTGAGCATGGCAAACTGAAAAGGCACTCTCCTTTTTATATCCCCTGTGGAGAATTCTTACTAAATTTGCAGTGGTATTAGGTCGTTGCAAAACTAATTGTGGGTTTTGTCATTACTTTTAATTACTTTTAATGGCAAAAACCACAATTACTTTTGCAACAACTAATACTTTCTTTCCTCCATAGAAGTCGGGCTTGTTGGCACTCTGAGATTACGATTATGCAATTGTTGGACTTCACAGCCACCAATGAATTTACAGTCAGTTTTTCTGACTTCCAAGTAAACCGATCAGTCCTTAATTCCTGGGATTATCCTTTTAAACATAGTGATATACTTAGCTACAAGGGACCCACTTTCCATGTGTTCTTTTGGAAGGCTCCAATGTGCAGACCTGACATTGTTAAATTTCGGTTATTAAAAGTCAGTACGGGCTGGGCACCACTGCTCACGCCTGTAATCCCAGCACTTTGGGAAGCCAATGCAGGTGAATCACCTGAGATCAGGAGTTTGAGACCAGGCTGACTAGTATGGTGAAACCCTGTCTACCAAAAATGCAAAAATTAGCTGGGCATGGTGGCATGTACCTGTAATCCTAGCTACTTGGGAGGCTGAGATAGGAAGATTGCTTGAACCCAGGAGGTGGGGGTTGCAGTGAGCTGAGATTGAGCCACTGCACTCCTGCCTGGGTGACAGAGGTGAGACGCCATCAAACAAAACAGTCAGTGCAAACTAACTTCTGAAATGAACATACGGTCAGTGAATTTGGTTACCAGGTACGAATACATTGGTAGGAAGGTAAGAGAATCCAGGTTTGGGTTTACCGTCCTCTCTTCAGCATCAAGTCCATAGCTTGTTCTTCCTATTTCCTGGAGAGAAGAAACCCTTCCAGGACGCAGAGCATCCTTTAGTGGCTTAAATACTAATTGATTGATGATTAGTACACAAAACACATTTCCTGCTTAGCTTTTTCTAATCCTCCAGAATAATGTCTTGGTGTTTTTGAAACACTTTGGAACTGAACTGAGAAAACTATTCATTCATTCCTGTGAAACTATGCCCCATGTTGCCAACTGGACAGGCCAAGTTTCCAGTTATGGCCAATGGACACCAGGCTGTGGAACATGAGTCCAGGGCTCTAAGGCGGTCTCATTGCCAGAAAACATTTCCGTCGTTCACGTAAGACTTTTCCCTAGATATGCGTTCCTCTGAGTTACAAAGGCTTTTATTGAAATGTGGGTTTAACAGGAAGGCCAGCACCTTACCCTGTTTTGGTTGGGAGCTCTCTGAAGGCAAGATCACCATGCTGGCATAGAGCACCTGGGGTGGGGAGAGCTCTGCCAGCATCAGGCAGAAAATCTCGGGCACCAAAAGGAAGGGAGTACGACATCTATGGCACTGAGGACTGTAGCCTGAAGGGTCACATTCTCACTGGCACAAATTCAGTATCTGAAAGCTCACAGAACGAGCATGGGCCATGCGTGGTGGCTCAGGCCTGTGATCCTAGCACTTTGGGAGGCAGAGGTGGGCGTATCACTGAGGTCGGGAGTTCGAGACCAGTCTGACCAACATGCAGAAACCCTGTTTCTATCAATAATACAAAATTAGCCAGGTGTGGTGGCATCTGCCTGTAATCCCAGCTACCTGGGAGGCTGAGGCAGGAGAAGCACTTGAACCCGGGAAGCAGAGGTTGAGATGAGCAGAGATCGTGCCATTGCACTCCAGCCTGGGCAACAAAAGTGAAACTCTGTCTCAAAAAAAAGAGAAAAGGAGCAGACATGTCTTTACTGAATTCTTTCAAGGGAGGTTCTTTAGACATGTGTCTCCCCAGGTGTCATTTGTCTTCTACCATGACGTGGCCAGTGCCAGAGAAAGTGAAGAATACAGGCTATCATCATTCTCAAGATTTTGATAAACCCAACTTCGCATTCATTAGGTAATTAACTGAACACATTCATTAATCACATCGCATACCAGTCCCTATACCAAAATCAAGGGGAAGAGTTTCCATCTTCTTTCCTACATCAACGTGAAAGCAAGAAGCAAACAATTCATTCCATTCTTGGTTATCACATTCTAGCACACAAAAATTCTGGCAAAGAGTGAAAATAATGTGTCTGTGATCTCAGTTCATCGGAATGTGATGGACTGGGATAAAATTATTCAAAGCAACTTTGCTAGAGCCGCATGGCATGTCTACTCACTGAATTTTCACTTAAAACATAAGGCATGGGCTATTGGTCTCCGCGGAAAGTAAGTGAGAGACCATTTTCTTCCTGCCGATGCAATGTTAGTAACGGAAATGAGATCGCAATAAACTCAGAGAGGATCAGCTCTTGCAGTGTGGTTCTGAGAGGCAGGATGTCACTAGCTTGGGTCTCCTCCCTTTCGTGGTGGAGCTCCTTCTCCACCATGGGTTCCTGTCCAAGGGGCAGTTTGTGTCATGGTCTCTTGAGAAACCTGAGAGAGATGCTGATTGGTTCAACGGTTGCGACTTGGTGATTTGGCCTTTAATTCTTTCCTGCACTGTCCCTGTGAGCAATATATTTGTGTATATGAGGCAACAACTGTCTCCATCAAAATCTCGCTTTTATTATAAATCACTTTTTTCTCCTTGGCTCTGACTACCTGGCTGCCTTAGGCAGTGCCATGAGCATTTGCATTTCTCCTTTTTTTTTTTTTTTTCCTGTGATGGAGTCTCGCTCTGTCACCCAGGCTAGAGTGCAGCGGTGCGATCTTGGCTCATTGCAACCCCCATCTTCCGGGTTCAAATGACTCTCCTGCCTCAGCCTCCTAAGTGGCTGAGATTACCACGTGCCAGGCTAATTTTTGTATTTTTAGTAGAGACAGGGTTTCACCATGTTGGCCAAGCTGGCCCTGAACTCTTGACCTCAGGTGATCCACCCACCTCGACTTCCCAAAGTGCTGGGATTGCAGGTGTGAACCACTGCACCTGGACTGCGTTTCCCTTTTCCACTTGTGTGTCAGGTTCTTCATGTTGTAGGCAGATTACTGAACATGTAAACAAATAATTTCTTATGAAATCAACTTACATTTTAAGTACAAATGAGGAGATCAATTTTAAGGGAAGACCATGGTGGAGTCTTTGAAATTTATCTTTGCTTTTTTCTAGGTTTATGTATTTTGAGATAGGAAGTTTCATATGCTTGGTTCTCTTACGTTGAGTTATAACCTACAGCACTTCCATCTTATGTTTTGCAAGTACACTATGAGTTACAAGTTCAAGCTTAAGATGGTTGAGGGAACAGTATAAGAAAACGACTAACAGAACTCCCAAATTTCCCATCAGAGCAACACCAGTGCCCTAACTTAGCAATTCCCTGATATAGCAATAAAAACACTGTGTGATTGAGGTTTTATTTTCACTATGAACTAGGTAATAAAGCCCAAGGCCTCTGACACTGTAGATAAATTTGTGCTTTGACTTACCCTGTGCAGTAGATGTGAAGTAACTGAGATCCTCTTCCCATTTATATCAGGGGTGCTGTAGGCATTGCCTCTGAGAATTTGGACCTGACCACATCAATATTCCCAATCCACATCAGGAATGCAAATTCTGTTCCTTCTGGGGTATTTTAAAGACCACACTTCTAAGCCTAAAGCCATCTGCACCAGTGCCTTGTGAATAATTGAGTTGGTTTAGAATCCATTTATGATTGCAGCCAGGATGTGGCCATCACAGCAATCACTCACGCTGTCCACAGGCAGCGGGGGGAGACAGAGTGCCTCCCAAGAGCACTCAGAATGATGTGTCATTCTGAGCCTGAGTGGAGCGGGTGGCTCTGCGGAAAATGCAGACTCAGATGATGGGCGCCACCAGGGAACAGGGAGGCACAGCAGCCAGTTGCCACACTGGAGTCAGCTGTAGGCATGATGAAAAGACACAGTGCTGGGGATTATGTGTGAGCTAACTAACTCCCAGTGAGATGAGGCTAGCTCGGCGTCTACTGGATGTTCTTGTGGGAGGCTTACTTCCTGGCAAGCCTGGTAGAGTTTCAGGGCACTGCTGAGCCACGACCTGGCACATCCCAGGGGCAGAGCTGGCCTTGAAGCAGCCAGGCACTCAGAGGAGACGGTTGGCCAGCTGGTCATGCCCAATTTCTTCTTCTTGTGCACTACTTTTTGGAGTGGAAACAATTCTTCTCTGTGTCCTTTTATTATACTTGCCTTTGCCATTGTGAAAAAAAAAAATGTTATGGACGGGCCACAAAGAGGCTTGACATTTTCACTAAACAGAATGTTGAAAGCCACAAAGATTACTAATAGCCATCAGTGGATAGATCACAGACTGTAAAATAAGTTGCACAGTGTGATTTTATTTTATTTGTACAATATTTTTATACAGAAGTATTTCTCTTAAAATTGATCTAAGAAGTAAAAATTAGAGAATAAAACCAACAAAGGTTACAAATGAAAAATCAAATGTATTAAAAGTCTAGTCAAAATGAAAATTATCAAAGAGGCCAGTGCTAGCACTGAAAATATATGTGTGTGTATATATATATATATATAATTTCTAAACTTTCCTGTATTTTTCTCCACCCTCCCATATGTGCTATATAACTAAAATCCACTTGAATGCAGTCTCCTTTCTGTGCTTGTTTATACCCCCTAGATAAGACACAAGTTAACAAAAGAATGGGGAAGTTAAATATTTTAATAGCATTCTAGTTGGGTAAATTATTGAGTTAGCTCCTCTCCTTCCATAACATATTTGGAATAACCTCAAATTTTATGAAAGAAAAATCCTTGTAGTTTTTCTCTTTAGGGCATGAGTTCTTTAGAAATAGGCTTCAGATCACTGAATGCCCACCGAAAAATGTGAGCAGGAGGATGCCCCCTGTGAGGTACAAGGAGGAAGATCACAAACCCCAGGCAAGGACTCATGGACAAGCTGTGTTCAGAGACGGGCTTTTCCAGAAAGACAGACGAACCATCAAGTAAGAGTGTGGTGCAGGGGCTCAGAAGAGCCCTACACCTTCTGTGCCTTCTGTCCTCTCTAGTCAATATTGCCATAACTGGCTTATCAAATCCAGTCATTGTATCTAACAGGTGTGAGTATAACATCCAAAAAGGAGCAGCATTTGGGGCATAATAGTGTCTTCTCCCCAGAATTTCTCGGTGAAACAGTCTTTCTTTCCCCAAGACAGAGTTAACTGTTCCTTTCTGTTTCTCTAGAACCCTGCTCACTCGATATATCAGCTTCCTAGGCTTGCTGTAAGAAAGCACCACAAACTGCGTGGCTTACACAACAGAAATCATTTTCTCACAGTCCTGGAGGCAGAAGTTCGAGATCAAGGTGTTGGCAGTTTGTTCCCACCGAGTGCCATGAGGGAAGGATTAGTTCCAGGCCTCTATCCTGTGCTGGTAGACTTCAGTTCTCTTCCTGAAGCTTCAATTCTCCCTGAGGCTTCAATTCTCTTCCTCTATGAAGATCTGTGTTCAAATTGTCCTTTTTATAAGGACATTAGTCATATTGGATTAGGGCTCACCCTCACGACCTCATTTAAACTTTATTACCTCTGTAAAGACCCTCACTTCAAATAAGGTCAGATTCCGGGGACCGAGAGCTTGTTTGGAGGTTCTAGCAGAGGAGCCCAGCTACCTGTATACTCTTGGCTGAAAACTGATCCTCCTCTATTGGGGATGGTTGAACTCTCTGACTGAGCATGCAGCTTTGGGAGGGATGCACATGGAGAGGTGAGGGAGGAAAGGTAGCCCCGCCTAGCTAGGCAGATCAGCCAAATCAGCCCTAGCTAGCAAAGGGGAGACACATGCTGCAGCCAGATAGCCTCGCATCCAGATTCCAGGCACTGCGAGTGAGGACGTCGCCATATGAATTTGGAGGAACACAATCACTCACAGCACACCACCAGGAACTGCTGTGATGGCGTCATTCTCTTTCTCTTCCCCAGAACACTGCATGCTCCTCAGGCTTGGTCTTTTTGCCTCTGGCATGGCTGTTGGAATATTTTCCTTTCTTTTAAATTTCATTTTACTTTGATAATGAAGATCTACTCTCTTGACGAATGTTTAAGCGGTCGATAAGGTATTGCTCACTATAATTACAATGTGGTAACCAGCAGATCTCTAGAGCTTTTGCATCCTGCATAACTGAGACTTCATGCCCCTTGACTGGTAACTCTCGAATTACCGCTACCCTCAGCTCGTGGTCACCATCAACTCACTCTTTGTTTCTAGGAGTCAGACTGTTTTTGGTTCATCATATGAGTGGAATCTTGCAGCATTTGTGTTTCTGTGAGTGACTTATTTCACTTGGCATAATGTCCTCCAGGTTCGTCTATGTTGTTGCGTATTCCCAGATTTCTTTCTTTTTCATGGCTGGATAGTATTCCACTGTATGCACATGCTGCATTTTCTCTCTTCATTGATCTGTCAGTGGACAGATTATGAGGTTGTTTCCCCCTCTTGGCTATTGTGAATAGTGCTGCATTGAACACAGGAGTGCTAATATCTGTTTGAGATTCCCATTTCAATTCTTTTGAATAAATAACAGCCAGAAGTAGATTGTGGAATCCTTTGGTGGTTCTATTTTTAATTTTCTGAGGGACCTCCATTCTGCTTTCTGTAATGGCTGTGCCATTTTCTGATCCCAGCAACTGTGTGCAAGGGTTCCAGTTTCTCCACATCCCAGCCAAAACTTGTTTTTGTTTTTTTAAATAGCCATTCTGGCAGCTGTGAGGTGTCACTGTGGCTTTTATTTACACTTTCCTTATAATTGGTGACACTGAGTAGCTTTGTATATCCTCTTTGGAGAAATAACTTTTAAACACTCAGAAGAAGTGAAAGAATAAATAAAAAGTCAGTGTTCTATAGATATCATTTAATGAATGAACTGTTAGCAAATCCATAATAAGGTGCAAATGAATGCTATCAGATTCTTCCTGAAAGTAGGCATTTATTTGTGTGAAGAGTTGGTGCTACAGAGAGAACAAGGGTTCTAGGCCTCTACAAAAGGTGGGAGGGGAGCAATCGATGGCGGCAGCAAGGGTGGGGAGACTGAAACCAAAGGTCCCCTGAGGCAATAAATAGTAATTTTCCATTTTTTCTGGGGCCATCCCTGTATTTGGAACTTTTGAACTCAAAACCTTAACCTTCCTTGTACTGTAGGTGTAAGTGATTTGGTAGCCAAGTTAGATACCCTCGGTCAAGGTAAGGTTAGAGGTATCATTTCCTTCCTTCTGACTCATCCAAGATGTTCTCTAAACTCCAGGCTATTAATGGTCTTGCAAAAATTTCCTGATGCTTGCTGCCTCCATTACCTTTTTGGCTGGTTTGGTATAATTCTTTTTTCACTATATAATATTCATTCAGAGCTGTTGCACCCATGACTGCATGAGCCTGCATAGAAAACAGGAGATGACAACCTTAAGGAACATTTTTATGTTGAAAATTGCCGAAGACTTTTGAGCCAAGCACACATATGCTAATGACATACAAATCACATACAAATCATATGCAAATATATCTTTCATCTATCCAAGTCTCCTTATGCTTTGATGTGGCCCTTGGGAAGTGTCCTGCTGCAGAGCATTAATCTAAGGAGTTGATTTAACAGCTTTCTCATTCTTTAGCCTTTTGTTATCTAATTGCCTTCATTATCTGGAATAATGCATAAATGCATTTTCTAGAATTTCATAAACAAGAACCCATAATTTCAACAAAGGGATTTTTGTTTGTGAATAGTCTTATCGCATTGATCATATATACATATACATACATAATATATGCACATTTATACATATATATGCAAAAGCTGTATTTTGAAAGATGTTAAAGAAATTAGAATGCAAGTAGAAGATACATTCATAATGCCACTTTCAAATTGAGCACATGCCATCTTTAAGAGTTCTCCTTTGAAATGTATTACTTTAGGTACTTGATAAAGCAAAGCAATCACATTTAGGTACCAAATACATCTGACAAAGCCTACTGAGATCATAACTAATTTTTAAAACTCCCTTATATCTATTGTTGAATGTGAGGCAAGTTATCTGTAGACCTGGTAAGCATTTTTAAGGGCAGCATGCAGAAGGATCAACATTATAGTCTGAGGGCACAGGGACCTCATTTCTCTCATCAGTGTTCAGAGGCTGGTATACAGAAAGCACTCAGTGAATGTTTGGAGATGAAGATCGAGCCACAGACCTGTTTACAGAAGGCATTTAGCTTCAGGGAAAACCCTCCAACTGCACGTTAAACTTACACAAATTCCTGCGTTGATGAAGTCGCTGGGAACTTGAGCTTGCAGAAAGAGTGACCAGGACGCAACCAATGGTCAGCGCTCCCCAACAATTCCCCTGTTTCTTTTTGCCCTCATTGTCTTCATTACCTGGAATAATGTATAAATGCATCTTGTAGAATTTTATAAATTGAGCATCCATAACATGCACTACAGGAAAACAAAGAAGTAAAAATACACACTGACCATCACCAATTAAAATTATCTTATAGACTAACATCTTGTTTATCTAATGTGCCCATACAGTACAAAGATCTCATCCCAGGATCAACTGCAGCTGAGAGCAGGAATGTGAAAATGTGAAAAGGTATCTGATGGGAGCTAGACTTTCGTCATCCCATCGGCCGTGGGTCTGGCTGCCTACTCAGACCGCGACTGCAAGGTATGGGAAATTAGTTGACTCTATTCAGAGATGTGGTGTCCTGAATGGTCTTAATAATATCATATTGCATTTAAAAGCAATTAAGGGGAAAGTTTTATTATGAATCAACACTCGCATCTGTGGTTGTATCTGAAAATCTTATACTTTCATCTCTGTGTTATTTCTCTATTTATTGTATCACTCACAGACATCTAAAACCTACCCTGTCATTGACATCAAAGAGACTCACAGCAGCACTTCCTTTTTTTTTTTTGAGATGGAGTCCAGCTCTGTTGCCCAGGCTGGAGTGCAGGGGCACGTTCTTGGCTCACTGCAACCTCCACCTCCTGGGTTCAAGCGATTCTCCTGCCTTGGCCTCCCCAGTAGCTGGGATTATAGGCACACACCACCATGCCTGGCTAATTTTTTTGTATTTTTAGTAGAGATGGGATTTCACCATATTGGTCAGGCTGTTCGCCAACTCCTGAGCTCAGGTGATCCACCCACCTCAGCCTCGTAAGTGCTGGGATTACAGGCGTGGGCCACCAAGGTCAGCCAGCAGCACTTCCCTTTTTAAATGGAGCTGCCATCCCAGACACTGCACTGACCCCAGGCAAAGCTAACCAGCAGCAATGTCTTTTGCTCTTTAATGCATTTTGGTTTTGCCTCATTTAATAAACACTCCCATAGTACTTACTATGTGCCAGGAACTATCCTAAGTGTTCTGCAAATATTAGTTCTCAAAATAGTGCTATATGATATGGAATATTATTATTTCCAACTTTCTATGAGAAAATTTAGGAAACATTTTACTTAGATACACAATGCAGAGTCAAACCCAAGACAATCTAATTTCAGGGGCTATGCTTTTAGCCACTACATTATGTGTCTGTTTTCTTGTGTAGAGCTAATGATTTCCCTAGACCTTTCATAACTTGCTAGTCTAATGCAAGAATGACTCCAGAAATTAGGTACTGGAAGTGATCCAAGGCAAACTGTTACCTTCAGAACTGGAGAAAAGACCTCCATCCAAAAGTACATCAAGAAATAGAAAAAAAATGTTGTTTATAGTCTCAATGGAGAAAGTGATCTACCAATCTGGTTATCATCTGTAGCTATTGGATGGCTGAGTTCTGTTCTGCCAAAGATATCAGCATGCATTGGAGAAGCAGTACAGGGACGATTACTCTCAGAGACCAGACTAAATATTTCAAGTGAAGAACAGAAAATGCCTAAGGTTTTGGAAACTGCAGCCAGTGAGTAAGATAAGGTGGAAAGCAGCCAGACAGAAATCAAAGAAGTCCAAAGCGGCCCCTCTAGCACTTTGGAAGAAGCCAGCCTATGATCTGGGATGTGGCTGAAAGCTCAGCAACCAAAAGGGAAATGAGAACATTTTCCACAGGCATGCACTCTGGAGCTCCAGGCAGCCACATGCTTCTTCCTGCAGAAGAGCATGGGGCAGGTGTAGCAATGCTCATGTCAAACCCACCGTTGGTTATTGATGGTGCCCATGGAGAGGGCAGTGGCTCCTTCACTGAGGATGGCTTTGAAGCCCCTTCTTCTGGCCTTTGGCACCTTCTACCTGATTCCCATTTTCCCTCCGCTTACATTTGGACTATACCTTGCTCTCAAATGTGTGCTTAATTTTTGTCAGTTGTTTTCCATCCCATCAGATATTGTAGGTAGACATCCATCTTTTTAAAAGGGATCAAATTTGAATTATTATTAGGAAGAGTTATGAAAGTATATCAAACTTACTTTCTGAAGGATAAACTGAAATGGGTTGGAATTCTATAACAATTTCAGTCACGTACACTGGGGTATGTGGATGCTACACAGGAGTCAATGCTTACGGAGCATCCAACATGCACCCAATGTTATGCTGGGCTGCAGCCACTGCTCCCCAGTGGAGAGGTCAGCCAGGAGGCAGTCAGCCCCAGCTGGACAGTCATAGGGTGTCCAGGCCAGCAGGAATGGCCAGACACTTGCAGATGGTGCCACTGGGCAAATACTGAGCACCATGACCAGAAAACACTGCCAACATTGGTGCAGCCAGGTGAGCCCAACCTGTTTCAACAGGGGGGACTCATGGGTCACTAGGAGCTGACATGTGGGACCAAATAGGGTCAGAGACCTGGAAATGGAGAAAGGTAGGGGCCAACATTTGAGCTGCCAGGAACTGGGCGGTGGTCTCTGTAAACCTCCAGTAGAAACACTCTACTCCAGGCCCAGAAACTGGAGAGGTTTAGTCCAGTAGTAAACTTCTGCAGTACATGTATGCAAACATCCACAAGTTCTTAATTTTTGGGGACTGTGCCTTCCTTTTGACTTTCTGGTGATGAGTAAAAATGCCATTGCAGGTAATGTTTGTAAATGCATAAGACATATGGCATGAGAAGTAACCCTATTGTATTAAAATAGAATTCCATCTTCAGAGTCCATAGATCCCAGGGTACACAGCCAGATATGTGACTCTTGTAACTATAATAACAAGGTTTACTGAGGGTTTGAGCCCCAGAAAGGTCATACTGGACAAAAGAGCTAAGTGTTTTTCTCACAGCAACACTGGTTGTTAAATAGGCTTGGCTCTGTGTCACAGGGGAGGGAAGCTGTGGATCTCAGACATTAGAAGAAGACACAGAGACCCAGGTATTGGGTACTTCATCCAGGGATCACACATAGCTTTTCTGACTCCAAATAATATAGTCTTCCTTCCATGCCAAACTGTGACTGGGGGAAGACTAAGACTGCTGAGATCAGATGAACTGAGGTGGAGCAGTCAGGGTGAATGTTCACACATGCTCCAGGGTGGGCTAGCCTGGTGCTCCTGCAGATCAGGGCATCCCAGCCTCAGCATTGCCGACACCTGGTGCTCAAGACATCTCTGTTGTGGAGTCTGTCCTGTGTACCATGGGATGTGTAGTAGCATTCTGGCCTGTACACATTCAATGCCAACAACCCCGTCAATTGTGACAATGTCTCCAGACATTGCCAGATCAGCCCTGTTAAGAGCCACTACTATGGAGCAGGATTAGGCCCTGTGGTGGAGCAACTGAATGTGTTGGAAACTCTCTCTATGTTACATACTACTCTTCAGGGTTTTCCCTCACCATGGGGAAAGCCTCCTGATATGGTTTGGATTCATTCCCCTCCCAAATCTCATGTTGAATTGGAGGAGGGACCTGGTGGTAGCTGACTGGATCACGGGGGTGGATATCCCTTTTGCTGCTCTCGTGAGAGTGAGCGAGGTCTCATGAGACGTGGTTGTTTAAACGTGTGTGGGACTTCCCCCTTCTCTCTCTCTCTCTCTTTCTCTTCTGCTACACCATGGTAAGATGTACACTTCCCCTTTGTCTTCCTCCATGATTATAAGTTTCCCGAGGCTTCTGAGTCATACTTCCTGTTAAGTCTGAAGAACTGTGAGTTAATTAAACCTCTTTTCTTCATATATTACCCAGTCTCAGATAGTACTCTATAGCAGTGTGAAAATGGACTAATATACCTCCCGAATTAAAGAGTGGAACATGTGATCCTAACTGTGGTATGAAGTTGGGATAGTATGCATGCCTGTAATCCCAGGACTTTGGGAGGCCAAGGTGGGTGAGTTACTTGAGGTGAGGAGTTCAAGAGCAGTCTGGGCAACATGGCAAACCCTGTCTCTACTAAAAATACAAAACTTAGCTTGGTGTGGTGCTGCATGCCTGTAATCTCAGCTACTGAGGGGGTTGAGGCATGAGAATCTTGGAGATGGAGGTTGCAGTGCACCAAGATCACGCCACTGCACTCCAGCCAGAGTGAGATTCTGCCTCAAAATAAATAAATAACTAAACTTAGAATCTTGTTGGAAGGTCTCCAGCATGTGGCCAATGTGACTTTAACAGCAAGGTTTGCTGAGGGCTTGATCCTCTCCATCCCCTCGTCTCTCTCTAGGGGAGAGTCCCACGCTCTGGCTAAGCCACGCTCTTGATTAGAAGGTACTTACTGGGTGTAGTGTACACTGCTTGGGTGATGGGTACACTAAAATCTCAGAATTCACCACTGTAGAATTCATTCATGTAACCAAAAGCCACTTGTATCCCTAAAGCTATTGAAATTAAAAAAAAAAAAAAAGTCAGTGTTTTTCCTGTTGAAAGCAGCCAATCCCCAAGGGCCCATTCAACCTCTCCCCAGACAAGGAATTCTCATCCACAGGGCTTTACCATTCGGACAGTGAGGTGAGTTTGGGGCCACAGGGCTGTAAATCTGCATGGTGTGTGCCTTCATTCTTTCCTGCCTCCTGGAATTCCATGAATGCAGGCTAATATTACATTAACTTCCTTTCATCCACAGCACACACATGGTTAAAATTGAATTTGTGGTTAACTAAGATCCGTAGGCAGAATCCTCTGCGTGGTTATATTTCATATTTGTACTCAGGAGGTCAGAGCTTTTTATTTCAGAGTAGACATCCATAGGTCTCCTTACAGAGAGGCAGTCAACACTTTTTGAATCCTCATAATACAATGCCCGCTACTAACTGACACATCAGATGTGTCCAACAAATGTTTGTTAACTGGAACCATCAGTGAGTTCACTTTATTCTCCAGTTAATTTTATTCTGTGAGTTTGGCCCACCCATCTACCTTTAACTTGCCTTTTTTGTTTCTTCTTAAAAATACTTGAGATTTGGGAAAGAATTTTTGATTTACAGAGAAGTTGCTCACATAGGACAGGAAGTTCCCCTTATCTCTGAGCCAGGTTCCACTGCTGTGCATATCTCACACGATCATGGTTCATTGATCAAAGTAACTGACATTGGTGAATTGGTATCAACTGAACTCCTGACTTTGGGTTTCACGAGTTTTTCCATTAATGTTCCTTCTATTGCAGGATCCAATCCAGGTTCCCCATTGCATTTGGCAGTCATGTCTCTGGCGTCCTCTGGTCTGTGGCATTTTCTCAGTCTTTCCTTGTCTTTCATGACTTTGACAATGGTGGGGGTTGAGGGGAGTGCAGTGCTGGCCATGTATCCTGCAGAATTTCCCAAATCTGTGTGTGGCATGGTGTTTTTCTCATGACTGGACTGGATTTGGGGGTTTGAAATGTCCTTTAGGAGATATGTTGTCCATTTCGCCTTTCCTGGTTCTGTGTTTTGGCAGGTAACTATTATCTAAGTTGGCAATGAAGCCAGAAGGGCCTGGAGAAGCACGGATAACAGCACAGCTCAAATCTACTTTACAAGCGAGTTGGGTTTGATACAGTTTTTTCTTGCTACCAGCTCAAATCTATTTTATGAGTTGGGTTTGATATAGTTTTTTCTTACCAGTGTTTAATTATCACAGTTTTTTCTTTTAATAGTTCATTCCAGAGTTGTTGGTTTTTTTTTTCTGGAATAGGTACCAAATTTACCTGCTTGGAACCATGTTCTCTTGCCTTTGAAAATGTGTAGTGGGATTGTGTACATGGGATTGCATGTATAACGATATGCACATATGGTTGGGTTCACACACATGCACACACACATTAACTCACACTAAGTCACATATTTGAGTTACTCAGTCACTACATGATGGAAATTCTGTCAATGTAATTTATCTAGAGTTCAGCTAGCAGCTTAACAAGGTCTCTCAACATCCTGCAGATAAAACAGAGTAACATGGACTAATAGTGAAATTAGATGACTTTGTTTCTGGTTGAATGATAGTACCCAGAGTGTCACCTGGGACTATCTGGAGGGGAAGTGGACAGCAGAGCTTTTTCATGGGCTCCACTCTGAGCTATACTTGTTGCCCCAGCTTGTAAAAATACAAGAGAAAGGGTAAGGATGTGTGGAGGGAGGGAGGGACGTGTGGAGGGAGGGACGTGTGGAGGGAGGGAGGGACGTGTGGAGGGAGGGAGGGATGTGTGGAGTTCCATCTCTAATGCCTTAGAGAAAAGTAACTATGCACCAACATTATCTTAACAAACAAGCATTTTAGGCCAAACCAACCAAAAACACGAATGTAACCTTATATAGCAATAAATGATCTTTCATGAGTGTATTTGTTTGCTGCAGCTGCCGTAAAAAATACCACAAAGGAGATGACTTGAAGAAAAGGAATTTATTCCAGCAACTAGAAGTCTGAGATCAAGGTGTCAGCAGTGTTGCTCCCTTCTGCATGTGTCTGCATTCGTTTATTCGCACACTGCTGTAAAGAACTACATGGGACTGGGTAATTTATGAAGAAAAGAGGTTCAGTTGGCTCATAGTTCCACAGGCTGTACGGGAAGTGTGGCTGGCGAGGAGGCCTCAGAAAACTTACAATCATGGTGGAAGGCAAAGGGGAAGCAGGCATCTTCTTCACATCGTGTCGGGGGTAGAGAGGGAAGAGGGAGGTGCTACAAACGTTTAAACAATCAGATCTTGTGACAGGTCACTCACTGCCACAAGAACAGCAGGGAGGAAATCCGCCCCCGGGATCCGATCACCTGCCACCAGAGTGAGACATGAGTTTTGGGTAGGGAACAGAGCCAAACCAGGTCAGCTGGTGCGTGAGAATCTGTTCCAGGCATCTGTCTTGGCGTCTGGTGATTCTCTGGTAATCTCTGGCATCCTTTGGCTTGTAGAAGCATCATCCCAATCTCTGCCTTCATCTTCACTTGGCATTCTTTCTGTGTTTGTGTCTGTGTCCAAATATTCCATTTTCTAAGGACGTCAGTCATAAAGGATTAGGGATCCACCCTACTTCACTACAACTTCATCTCAATGAGTTATACCTGCAGTGTCGTCATTTTCAAACAATAAATAAATTTTGAGGGGACAAAATTCAACCCATAAGGTTCTGGTTACAGCAAAACTTAATGGCCTCAATCACACAGTTGATGGTGCTCATAAATTCAGACAGGGCCCAGTGGGAATTGTCTCCTGAGGTCTGGAGCCTCAGCTGGATGATTCAAAGAGCCAACTTTTGACCAAAGCACCTGCACACGTCCTCCCTATGGCCGGGCTTCGTCACAACAGCTGCTTCTAGCAGCCTCCTTACCTGCCAGCTCGGGGTTCCAGTTGTGAGAGTGTTCCAGTGAACGGGTCCCTTTCGTGACTCAGTTTCCAAAGCTACAGAGCATTGCTTTCCCCCTTACACTATCGGATGTAAGCTCCCAGGTGGAAGGAGAGGAATTCTCTTATCCTTGATGGGGCGCAGTTGAGTCACACTGTGGAAGGACATGTGGGGCAGGAAGTATTGCTGTGGCCATTTTGGAATTACATTATCTGCCCCAGGAAGTATTGCTGTGGCCATTTTGGAATTACATTATCTGCCCCAGGAAGTATTGCTGTGGCCATTTTGGAATTACATTATCTGCCCCAGGAAGTATTGCTGTGGCCATTTTGGAATTACATTATCTGCCCCAGCACTCTCTTCAACAGGGTTCAGCCTATATGGCTGAGAGACAATCTGGCAGAGACCATTATGCCAGCCTGCCTTTTGGAATTTTCCCCATTTTGTTCTTTCTTTGATTTTTCTCTATGGAAAAAAATCTACTTAAAAATCCATCCGGAGTGAAACAAGACTACTAATTTAAAGTTGATATTCCACAATACCCTTAATAAATCATGCCATGCCAGAAATGTCTCAATAAATCGTGGTGACTTTAACGAGAAATTTCTTGAAAATACGAGAAAGCAGGCCAGGCGTGGTGGCTCATGCCTGTAAATCCCAGTACTTTGGGAGGCTGAGGTGGGTGGATCACGAGGTCAGGAGTTCGAGACCAGCCTGACCAACAGAGTGAAACCCCGTCTCTACTAAAAATACAAGAAAATAAAAAAGTTAGCCAGTTGTGGTGGTGCGCGCCTATAATCCCAACTACTCAGGAGGCTGAGGCCGGAGAATCACTTGACGTGGGAGGTGGAGGTTGCAGTGACCGATATCACGCCACTACACTCCAGCCTGGGTGACAGAGTGAGACTCTGTCTCAAAAAATAAATAATAAATAAAAAGAAAATACAAGAAGGCCAATGCAAAAGCAAAGCGCTCAAGCGCATGTAACAATTCAGTGTTCATGTCAAAAAAACACAGAAAATGACTTTTGTTTCAAAGTAAATGGCACAAATTCTCCTCTAAAAATCAGTGGAAAGTGTTTACATCCCAGGGAGAGAAGATACAGGGCATATTATCTATTAGAATAGAAATGGAAGACGCCATTTTCTGTCAAGTGACTGCGAGTGGAGTCTCCCGTTCAACAAGAGCAATAATTGAAATTCTTCTCAGGCCTCCAAGAGGCCTCTGTCAGCCTCTTGCTGTCTTGATACCGCAGGAAACCCCAGGTCCAACTTTCACCACAAATGAAACAGATTTAGGGCTTTTCCCCTTCTTCTCATGATGGCTTTTCACCCTTCCATCCCTGTTCTCTCTCTGTTCGTGGGGGTTAAGAATTGTTCTTCATATGAGGTGGCTTCTAGAAGCTTTCTTCTGGAAAGATTACCTTGTTCCAGAAAAATTAGCCACTGTGATGGCTCAGAAATTCCTCTCTCCATAGACCCTTCACCCACACCAATGCAGAGTAACCTGGAGGCCAGCAGGAGTTCTGTTTAGAATTGCTTTCTCAGCATGTCCTTCTCTCCTGCTCTTCCCTTAGAGGAACCCAGGAAAACATTTTGCTCACAGATGTCACAGTGCCGTGACTCACATGTCCAGCCCTAGCTGAAACATGCCCCATGTGAAGTCTTCGGATGTCTGTTTTTGTGTGTTCATGAGGAAGTTGGCATCCATCTTCATGTTTATGTAAAAACACATCTGTTGATTTTTTGGGAGGGCCTGATTTTCTATCTTTTCAAATTGAATACTAAGTTTATTTGTATTTCTTGAATGTTTAATAATTGAAACATTTAAGGGTGATATTTTTGCCTCAGGGAACAGCTTTGGCCACAACTTTTAAAAGTTACTACTTTGTAGTCTCAATATTTTATTGTCAAAATAATCTGTAACTCTAGTTTTTATTTCCTTTTGGTCTAAGAGTTACTTATTATAATGTTTATTCCCCAGTTTGATGCTTTCATAAAATGAGAATATTGCAAAAAGGAAACATAATAAAACATCATGCATATTCTTATCATTCAGAATGAAAAATTGTGACAAGTATTTTTGATAATTGCTCATGTAATAGATGAATATATTCTTCATAAGAGACAGAAAAAGAACTAAACTCTACAGGCAATGCTAACTTTCCCTTTGATGCATACATGGAGTCCGATTGCTAGCTTCTAACCCTCAGAGCTCAGTAGCATGTGTTAGGTATATGCCAATTTAGTTCATCTGTGTATTTTAACATTTCTTCACAGTAGTCCAGCTTTTCTGCATTCTATTCATTCCCTACTGAGGGCTGTTTCTGTTGTTTTCCACTGTTTTTCCTGCTGTAAACACTGCTGTAGTGTTCCTCTAATGTGTCTCTTCTCTCAAACACGTAGAAGTATTCCCTAAGGTGTGCACTTAGAAGTGAAATTGTGAAACCGATGGATGTGAACATTTCTAATTTTAATGAATATTACCCAACTGCAGTTCAAAATCCCTGTGGCATTTCAGGCTCAGAGGCTGGAGCTTTAAATCTAATATTTGATTAATAACATCTAGTCTTCAAGTGGTCAGAATATATGGCTATGGGATAGAGTCATGTGGAAATAATGTACATATTAATAGTTATAGTACATTCTCCTTGAATTGCTAACAGATCTTACTTTAAGTTTTTGATATTATATTTCTGATGCATTGAAATTTATAGCTCTTCTATTTCGAGTTTGGATCATTCCCTTTATCAGTATTAAATAACCTCAGTCCCATTTGATTTTTTTGTATGTCCTAAAATTGTGTTATGCTCTAACATTGCTTTTCTTTGTAATTGCTTTAATTTTCACCCATTGTTTTATTTCAACCACCCTCCGTTTATTATATGCTCTGGTTTTTTTTGAAGCAGAGTCTCGCTGTATTGCCCAGGCTGGAGTGCAGTGGCACACTCTTGCCACACTACAGCCTTCACCTCCTGGGTTCAAGTGATTCTCTTGCCTCAGCCTCCCAAGTCGCTGGGATTACAGGTGTGTGCCATCACGCTTGACTAATTTTTGTAATTTTAGTGGAGACAGGGTTCCCCCATGATGGCCAGGCTAGTCTCAAACTCCTGGCCTCAAGTGATCCGCTCACCTCCACCTCCCAAAGTGCTGGGATTACAGGCGTGAGCCACTGTGCCCAGCCACATTAACTTTAGTTGTGCTCTGTAGTAACTTCCTCCATGGGCTTCAAAGCACGCAGCTGGGCTAGCCAAGGGTGGATGCATGCTTCTGTTCTCTTTATGGCATAGCTACTCATTTCTATAGCTATATGCTCTAGAAATGCATCACTTGGCAGAAAACCAAACAAAACAAAACAAAAAACCTGAGGTCAATTTGATAGTTTTTCCTTTTTAAACAACTTGTTTATAGCCTAAATGCTTAAGACAATTTTCTCATAATAAAATTTCAATATTTCTAGATGTTTATTTTCTTTAATTTTTCTTTGTGTATTTCAATCTGCACTTCCAAGCCTTTTTCTTTAGTTGTGTTTTTATTCTCTGCCCTGCACAAGTGTAATACATGTGTTATTCTTTATTACTTTGCCTTTTTCTTCTCCATTCTGGAAGAGCCTTTCAAATTTGCTCCACGTCACTCATTTGTTTTCTGTGATATCAATTCAGTTACTCTTCCCTAGGCCGATGCCCTTGCGTTTGCTGTGCTTTTGAATTATTTTAATTTTTCATTTCTCGTCCGTAAATTTTTCCCCTGGTTTCTTGGAGAAGTTTCTTGCATGCTATTAAGGTCATTAAACAGTGAGCATTATTCTAGGTGTTATGTTAGGTACATTTTCAGAAGTATGCCTTTTCTCTGACAGTTTAGGGGCTGGCCTCCGTTTCTGTGTCTCACAGGGTTCCCGTGTGTTATTTGTGAGTGCATGCACGTACACTCATACTGAAGAGCTTTTTTTTTTTTTTTTTTTTTTTTGAGAGAGAGAGAGTCTTGCTCCGTCGCCAGGCTCCAGGCTGGAGTGCAATGGCGTGATCTCGGCTCACTGCAACCTCCGCCTCCCAGGTTCAAGCAATTCTCCTGCCTCAGCCTCCCGAGTAGCTGGGACTACAGGTGTGCACCACCATGCCCAGTTAATTTTTGTATTTTTAGTAGAGATGGGGTTTCACCATGTTGGCCAGGATGGTCTCGATCTCCTGACCTCGCGATCCGCCCGCCTGGGCCTCCCAAAGTGCTGGGATGACAGGCGTGAGCCACCGCGCGCAGCCCTGAAGAGAGTTTTACTCAGACTCAGGATGCGCCGGAAGTCAGTTGCTGCCCTCCGCGCCAGCAGGGGGCGCCGGAGGAGCCGGCTGTGCTTCCGCAATGGCCAGGCGTTCGTGTGGGCGCTCTGGAGAGAGGCTCTCAGTGCCTCAGTGGGTCCCCCCGTGACGGAACCAGCAGAGCGCGCTCCGGTCCCACAGGGGTTCCCGCCCCCGCCGCTGCTCAGCGCCTCGCTCCTTGGCGTTGTGCAGGGCTCCCTGCTTCGCAGCAGCTCCATGCTCCTTCCTCTTAGGGTTCTGTGATGCGGTCTCTGTGTTTCTTATTTTTTGTGCAGACATGGTAAGAAGATGAAGAACAGCGATGGTGGAGCTGTGCTGGCCTGGAGGGCAGCTGTGCAGTGGTCGTCGCTGCAGAACAGCACTCATCGACGGGCCAGGATTGGCGGCCACGTCTCCTGTCCTCTGAGCAGGGAGCAGGAGTGGGGAGAGACCCGGGTCTCCTGATCGATGGGGTCTGGCGGTTTGCTTTGTTTGCTGCAGGAAGCAAAGCGTGCGTAAGATCTCATTTTGGTTTCTCGGATGAGCACTCTGGGTAGAATTTCTGTTCCTAGCTATGTGTGTAAGTGTTACTCTGTCCATCTTTTGCTCCGCCTTGGAAGGCCGTTTCAGAGGCTGCTAGCTAGAAGTCATTCCTAACGACATGGATCCTAGTAGATTTTCTGAAAATCCCATTTTCTGTTATAAATGCCTTTCATCGGACATATACTTAAACGTTGTTAAGTGTCAAACGGTTATCAAACGACGTTAGTTCCATGAAATGTTTACTTGAAAATCAACGTAAAGTAATTTGTTGTGTAATGAATGCTTTGATGTCAGGAGATCACTAATTGTGGTTGGTACTCAATAAATGTGAGTGGGTTTACTGACAGGAAAAGATAAGGAGGGAAAAAAGGAGGGAAGGAAAAAGAGAAAGGAGGCAAGGAGGGAGGGATGAAGAGAAGGAGGAAGAAAGGAAGAAGGACAGAAGGAAGGAAGGAAAGGAGGGAGGGAGAGGAAAAGGGAAGGAGAGAAGGAGAGAGAGGAGGAGGGAGGAAAGAAGGAAAGTCTGAGTTTCTGATTCCAATATCTGTGTGGTAATTAGAAACATGCGTGGAATAAATAGTAGAGCATTTTCTACCTGTAGATCAATGTCAACAAAAGTCCTGATTAAAAAAGAAAATGTGGTATAAAATAAGCCAAGTACATTTTGTTTTATGTGCATTTATGCTAATATTTTATATTTAAGAGCCATAGCAAGAATGCAAATTCTATCAGGACAGTTTTATTGATATTTTTAGTTACAAATTTAGAAGCATAGGACATACTATGCTTTTTATAAACCTCACAGCTTATAAAGTCACTGGAAAGTTGGCGAAAATCCACAGCATTTCTGTATTTCAGTAATAATTCCTATGCTGTTCTTTGGTGTATTCCCTTCTCCTGCCAAATGCCTTTACAAAACAATTCATTTGTCACATTAACTTTTTCTTTTCTTTCTTTTGTGTTTGAGATGGAGTCTTTCTCTGTCGCACGGGCTGGAGTGCAATGGCATGATCCTGGCTCACAGCAACGTCCGCCTCCCGGGTTCAAGTGATTCTCCTGCCTCAGCCTCCCAAGCAGCTGGGACTACAGGCATGCTCCACCACGCCCAGTTAATTTTTGTATTTTTAGTAGAGATGGGGTTTTGCTCTGTTGGCCAGGCTGGTCTCAAATTCCTGACCTCAGGTGATCCGCCCACCTCGGCCTCCGAAAGTGCTGGGATTCCAGGCATCAGCCACTGCTCCCGGCCACATTAACTTTAGTTGTGCTCTGCAGTTGCTTCCTCCATGGTCTTCAAAGCATGCAGCTGGGCTAGCCAAGGAGGTTTGCCTGCTTCTGTTTTATTTCTGATGTAGCTACTCATTTCTATAGCTTTCAATACCCAACTTACCAAGTGATACAACAGAGGATGCATCAGAACTCTTACCCAGTAAAGGCAAGCACATTGACATGGGGAAGAGGAAAGGGTGGAAGCACTCATAATTTTCCCTTCTGGAATATTGTTTTCCAAGGTAACTCTTGACTTTGTGCTAATGAGTTAAACTGTCTGTCATTGCGATGTGTGATTCAGGACACACGTTTGATTTTTATGAAAGTGGCTCAATTTGGCCCTAAGCCTTCCATGCCTCTAATTGTTGTCAATATGGAAGACTATGAAGGGTGATGTCTATGTACTATGCAGGAAATTCTATGAGCTTTCACAAGTAACATGCTAAAATCACAGTAATTTTCACCTGCCAAAGATATCTTTAAAATTAAAAAGTATAAAGGAGGCAGGGTGCGGTGGCTCACGCCTGTAATCCCAGTGCTTTGGGAGGCCAAGGCGGGTGGATCACCAGGTCAGGACTTCGAGACCAGCCTGACCACCATGGTGAAATCCCGCCTCCATTAAAAATACAGAAATAAGCCAGGCATGGACGTGTGCGCCTGCAATCCCAGCTACTCAGAAGGCCGAGGCAGGAGAATCGCTTGAACCTGGGAGGCGGAGGTTGCAGTGAGCCGAGGTCATGCCATTGCACTCCAGCCTGGGCGACAGTGAACACTCCATCTCAAAAAAAAAAAAAGTGTAAAGGAATGTGAGTTCATGGCTTTTTGTGTCAACCTGAGGATCTGTGAGTAAGTCATAGTCTCAAGAGTGTTGGAAGACATCAGTCCAAATACCATCCTAATTAACACTGTTAGACAAAGATTAATTTTAGTTTACCATGGATCCACAAGGTGCTGGAAGCATGATTGCTCATTATAAAGGGAGGAACATTCCACTGCACTTAGACAGATCCTAAATCTGGAGCTTATAAGTCCTGATAAAGAAGCTAATAATATTTTAACAAGATTTTAATAACATGTTGATGAATGGTCAATGGGAAAGCATTTTCAATTATACCATGACACACTCTTGTCCCTTGTACTATAATAAATAAGAGTCACAGGCAGTCACTCATGTTGCCACACTGGAGTTGTTTACTGTCTGAGGTCACAAAAGCTTATTCTGGATCACAGGTTAATGACCAGTGTTTTTTCTAGAAGGAATGAGTTGTCTGTGTTCACGTGTTCTAATTATGTCAGTTGCTAATTCAATTTCTCTCTTCATTAGGTCAGTCTGTTTTTAGCAATGTTATTGTCTTAGTCCATTTTCTGCTGCTATAACGGAATACCAAAGACTGGGTGATTTGTAAATAAAATAGATGTATTTGGCTCATGGTGGTAGAGGCTGGGAAGTCCAAGAGCATGGTGCCAGCATCTGGTGAGGGTCATTCCATGGTGGAAGGGTAGAAGGTGGAAGTGAGCACCCAAGACAGAGGAAAAGGAGGCTGAACTCCAGAGATGACAAACCCACATGTGTGAGGGCAGAGCCCTCATGTCCTAATCAGCCCTTAAAGGTCCCACCACCCAATACTCTTACATTGACAATTAAATTTCAACATGAGTTTTGGAGGAGATATTCAAACCGTAGCAAGTATCCACAAAGCTAGCAGGGAAGGGATTCTGCCTTTCCCATGATGGCCTCATGTGGACAGCTTCCTTGCATTTTCTTAGGCCAAGCAAAGGACTCTAGCATTAGTAACAAAAGATGTGTCATGACAAAAACTAAGAATAAAACCCAAATAAATGTTAGGCACTGAGAACCTAGAGAGAGTGGTGAAAGAAGGATGCTGTGAGAGAAAAAGCTTTAAGGAATTACTAAATTCAGAAAAACACAGCTGCATCATGGAAGGTCACAAAAAGTAAGTTGTACATAGTTTAATTTTATGTTCTGTTTAAAGCTAAATGTGAACAGTACTTCTGCTCGGAGATGGTCCTACCATCAACTCAATCCCAAAGAATAGCCAGAAAAAAATGTAACAATGGGTAATTGTCAGTACTATAATTTACCACTAAATCTTTTCTCATTCTTTAACATTTTTCAGGAAAAATAAAACTTTTGAATGGTGTAATGTATAATGACATAGCATATGTCTTAATCTCCCTTCTTTCCAATTTTTTTTTTTTTTGCAAGGCAAAAGGTAGCTCCTAGCACTGGGAGATTTTCTGAACTTGTGATACATGTGAACTGGGATTCATTCTAAAGTACCATAGCTTTACCTGCATTATTTCATTATTTAAGCCTCCTACCAATATACATGTACCATTACTGTCTCTATTAAATGTGCTACCTCTTGAAAAAATTCTAGGTCCACACAGTTTTCCTGGTGAATGCCTTTTAACCTTCAAGAATAATTCCAGTACTACTTAAGCCATTACAGATCTTTAACAAGAGTTCTTTTAAAAAAATTAAACAAAAACTACAGTACCAAAATCTGTGAAAGATACCATCCTGGTGCACGTGTGTGTTCACACGCACACACACACACACACACACACACACACACACACACACACTATAAATGAAGGCTAGCCTAATTCATAAATATCAGCAAAAAACTGAACTTAATCACTGGTAGAATTGAGGAGTATTTGAAATATAATTCTTTGTGACCAAGTATGAACATGCCATGGAAACAAAACTTACAACTAACAGTTTTATTGTTTCTGAAAAATATTTATATAATTAAAAATATGTATTTATTTATATTTCTATATCTTTTATGTCTAATGATACATTTATATATGATATATATTTATATTTATAATTTACATATATAGGGGAGTTAAGAAAGCGTTTGTTGATATGGAAACACCCTGCAATGCTATAGTATTTCGTTACCTGACAAGGACCCTGGAAGACAGAGCTAATGTTGCAAGTTTGGCTCTTGAAATATATATATTTTTAAGAAATACATTTTTGTGCTATTTATATTGTATGAATCTATAATACAGTGTTTATCTTTCAATATTAAGAAAGTAAGCAACCCAGTAAAAAATGCCAGCAGGTTTGCAGTGATGCTTTACAAAAAAATACATACAAATGGCCAATAAGTACATAAAAAACATTCAACATTGTTGGTCATCAGGGAAATGCAAACTAGACATAGACACACAATGAGCTATCAATACTGACCAGTCAGAATGCCCAAAATTCTCGTTTCCTGTGCTTCTTTGCAATTTATGCCTCTCTTTATCTCAGATAACCAATGTCTTATTTATTTCATTAGAAATTGGCTTGAACTCTTCTAGAATTTTGTGTATATTCACAGCATTTAATCTTTTGTGCCTGTTTGGTTTTTTTTTCTCAGCAAAATTATTTGGAAGTTCATCACATTGTTGCACACATCATTAGTTCATTCCTTTTTATTGGTAAGTAGTATTCCATTATATGGCTATACAGTCATGCACTGATGATGTCTCAGTCAATCATGGGCTGCAAATATAACGGAGGTCCTATAAGATGATAATGGAGCTGAAAAATTCCTATCCCCTGGTGACATCATAATGTCCTAATGCCATCATTGCTCATGTGTTTGTGGTGATGGTGTAAACAGACCCACTGTGTTGCCAGTTCTGTAAAAGGATGGCACATACAGTTATATTCAGTATGTAATACTCGATAATGATAATAAACTGGTACTGGCTTATGCATTTACTATACCATATTTTTATCATATTTAGACTGTACATCTGCTCATTTTTTTAAAAAAAGTTAAATGTATGACAGCCTCTGGCAAGTCCTTCAAGAAAAAGGCATTGTTCTCAGAGGAGATGACAGCTTCATGCCTGTTATTGCCCCTGAGAATCTCCCAGTGGGGCAAGCTGTGGAGGTGGAAGACAGGGATAGTGATCTGACCCTGTGTACACCTAGGCTAATGTGTGTGGGGGTGTCTTAGTTTTTAACAAAAGCATTCAAAACATTTTTTAAACAAAATTTTGAAATAGAAAAATGGCTTATAAAATAAGTCTATAAAGAAAGAAAATATTTTGTACAGATGTACAATGTGTTTTAAGCTAAGTATTATTACAAAGGAGTCAAAAAAATTTTTTTAAATCATGACCAGGCACAGTGGCTCATGCCTGTGATCCCAGCAATTTGGGAGGCTGAAGTGACCGGATCACTTGAGGTCAGGAGATCAAGACCAGCCTGGGAAACATGGGGAAACCCCTATCTTTACCAAAAATATAAAAAATTAGCAGAGTGTGGTGGTGCACACCTGTCATCCCAGCTACTTAGGAGGCCAAGGCAGGAGGATCACTTGAGTCTGGGAGACGGAGTTTGCTGTGAGCCGAGGTCGCACCACGGCACTCCAGCCTGGGTGAAAGGGTGAGACTGTCTCACAAAATTAAAACATAAATAAATAAATACATAACATTATAAAGTTAAAAAAACTTACAGTGAGCTAAGGTTAATTTATTATCAAAAAATTAAAAATGTTTTTCAGTAACTTTAGTGTAGCCTAAGCGTACAGTCTTTACAAGTCTCCAGTAGTATTCAGTCATGTCCTAGGCCTTTGGGCTCACTCACCGCTCCCTCACCCATCCCCCCCGAGCAACTTCCAGTGTTGCAAGCTCCATTTATGGCAAAAGCCTTATAAAGATGTGCCATTTTTATGTTTTATATCACGTTTTTATTCTGCCTTTCCTAGGCTCAGATACACGAGTAGCATTGTGTGACCACTGCCTCCAGCATTCGGTGCAGCCACACGCTGGACGGGGCTGCCGCCTGGGAGCCACGGACTCGACCCTGTAGCCTGGGTGTGTAGCCGGCTGTACCACCTAGGTTTGTGTGAGTGCACTCTATGGCGTTCACACAGCAGCAAAATCACCTGACCACCCTTTTCCCAGGACGCATCCTTTAGTTAAGTGACGCTGGCTGTGCCACAATTCACTTGTCCTGCTGAGGGGCATTTGGGTTGCTTTCAGTTTGGTTCTAATACAAATAAATTTGCTGTGAATATATGTGTACCATTCTTTGTGTGCGAGCATACGTTTTTACTTCTGTTGGGTAAATACCTAGGCACAGAATGGCTGAGTGACACGAGAAGTGTATTTTAAAATGTTAAAGAAACTATCAGACAGTTTTTCAAAGTGCTGGGTTGAACTGAAGTAAACTAAAATGTTTCTACCCAACAACAAACATTCAGCCTCTCTTGAACTCACCCATGTAGGTTTTTATCCCCCACGTTTCATGGAAAGTTTTTCCTAGGACATCACCCACCTCCAAAGCTTGGTGCCCTGCTTTACCTTCCTGACCCATCGGTCATCTCTGATATAACTGATCACTCTCTCCTTCTTGAAATGCTTCAGACTCACCTGGGTTTTTCCCTTACCTTCCTTTTCGTTGCTTTCTAGTCTGTCTTGCAGGATCACCCCCTCTTCCTGAGGTCCACACCTAAGAGCGCCCTGGGACCCAATGCTCAGACCTCTCCCCTTCTCTGTCTATGCATGTTGTAGGTTTCCCATCCAGGCCGCAGGTGCTATAATCCGCCCATCCACTCCTCCACCTAGCCACCTATCTGTCTTCCCTCATTCTCTTTATTCATCTTTATTTTCTTTATCTTTTTCCTTTTTTGTTTTTTTAAGACAGTCTGTTACTGAGGCTGGAGTGGCGCAATCACGGCTCACTGCAGCCACGGGCTGGAGTCATTCTGTCACCTCAGCCCCACAAGTAGCTGGGACTGCAGGTGCATGACACCATGCCAGGCTAATTTTTTTTTTTTAACTTTTTGTTTAGAGATGGGACCTTACTGTGTTGCCCAGACTGGTCTCAAACTCCTGGGCTCGAGCAGTTCTCCCACTTGAGCCTCCCGAAGTCCTGGGATTACAGGCATGAGTGTTTCTATCCTATCTTTGACCACTTGATCTGAGTTCCAGAACTATGTGTCCAAATACCTGTTCAACTGACATTCTGCATGTATATCTTAAAATAGGCATGCATGTATTTCGGGGAGAATTCTTGATTTCTCTTTTCCCCCAACCCTAACCTTGAAACCTGTTTCAATCCAGTTCTTCCCCATTTTAATGAATACCAGTTCCATTCACCAAGTTGCTTACATCAAGACACTGCAAGTCGGTATCAGCTTCTCTTTCCCACACACACCCCATCTCAGTCATCAGCAAGCCTTTAATTCTAAAACACTGCCTGAATTTGAGCACTTCCCGCAATTCCCACTACTGCTCTCCTGATTCCCAGCACTGTGGACAAGCACACGGCTCTCCTGGGGGCCCCTTGTTCACACTCTTGGTCTCTGAACTCCATATTCCACACCACAGCCAGAGCTCTACACCCAGATGGGCCACGGCTGAGGGACTTCTCCCTGGCTTTTCACTGTACGTGGAATCTCATGAAAATTCCATCACCCAAGCTACGTCCGGCCACCTGATCCCTGCCCCTCTCACGGTGCCCCAGGCTCACCTCCTTCCAGCCTGCACCTTCCTCTTTCCCTCACGCCAGCCAGGCTCCCCCAGATACAGAGACTCTGCACCTGCTCTTCTCCCTGGGATGCTTTGTATTCTCATGAAGCACCTTCCCTGTGGTTTGTTTTTCAGATATCTCATCTACTGAATGAAAACTCCCCCTCGACGTCCTATCTAAACATCCCACGCAGTCTCCCTGGCCCACCATCTCCCTCCACTCTCTAAGGCACTTACTTCTTCCTAATATGACATCCAGTCTCATTGACATTTTCTCATCTGTCTCATGCTAGTAAGTAGACCTTGTGTGGCAGAACTTCATCGGGGTTTCAGCCCTCTAGTCTAGGTAATGTAGTTATGTGTCACCGGAGAATCTGTGCTGGATGCCACAGGTCCTTATTTTACTCAGGAAAAGTCCTGCGTGCATCTGGGTGGCTCTTTGGAGCCACTGTCCTGCAGATTTAGATGCAGCAATCCAGGCAGAGGGATACTTGAGTGTCTTCTGCACCACCTGGAACCCACCGGCACGGCAGTAGAAGACACCAAATGGAGAATTCTGCTCCCGTCCTTACAATGGACACAGTTTATGGCTACTCACACTTCCTTCCCAAAACTTGTCACATGGCCACATCTAACGTCAGGGGTGCATGGGTGTGATGGTTAATCCTGAGTGTCAACTTTACGGGATTGAAGGATGCTGAGTATTGATTCTTGGTATGTCTGTGAGTGTGTTGCCAAAGGAGATTACCATTTGAGCCAGTGGGCTGGGAAAGGCAGACCCACCCTTAATCTGGGTGGGCACCATCTAATCAGCTGCCAGTGAATATAAAGCAGGCCGAAAAATGTGAAAAGGTTAGACTGGCCTAGCCTCCCAGCCTCCATCTTTCTGGATCTACGTATCTTTCTGGATGTAGGCTAGGTGCTCCCTTCCCTGACGTGCCTCATTTTGCCTCTCTGGCATTAACATCAACACACACTTTAAGAAACATTTCACATCATGTTCTCTCTGAAGCCTGCTCGCTTAAAGGTTCATCTGCATAATAAAACTTTGGTCTCCACAACCTCTTTTTGCAACCAAACATTCCTTTCTTCTATTGATCCAAGGTCTTTAGACAAACTCAACCCATTGTCCACCAGAAAATGTTTAAATTTACTTATAGCCTGGAAGCAACTCCCCCGGCCACCATCCCCACCCCGCACCACCCCATGGCTTTGAGTTGTCCCGCCTTTCTGGTCAAACCAATATATTTCTTAAATGTACTTGTACCTATGCAACAATCCTGCTTGATCTGCACATGTACCCCAGAACCTAAAGTACTACTTAAAAAAATGCACTTGATGGATATCTCATGCCCCCCTAAGATGTATAAAACCAAGCTGCACCCCAACCACCTTGGGTACATGTGGTCAGGCCTTCCTGAGGCTGCATCATGGGCACCTGTCCTCAACCCTGGCAAAATAAACTTTCTAAATTAACTGAGACCTGTCTCCCATTTTCTGGGCCACACATGAGATTAAAAATTTCCAGACCTTGGTTTTTCTGGCCGTGGAGGCACGGTTCCAAGAAAACCAAAAAACTTCTACCAGTGCTTTCGATCTGCTTTAGCCCCTGGTTTTGGCACACTTCACCAGACGGAGGAATTCTGTAGGTCATGGCCTCTCCCATTAGGAATTATGTATTCGGAAACTCACTGACACACTTGTGTGACTTAGTTTACCGAGTCATCCTGCCAAAGAGAAAGGATACTACCCACAATGGTTCCAGTCTGGGAAGAATGGTTTTGTAAGGGATGTTTTTCTGGTGCTTTCAAACTACATGACAGAAGCAACTACTACTTTTTTAAAAAAAAAAAACAAAAAACAAACTTAGTTTAGGTTCCAGGACCTATGTGCAGGTTTGTCATATAGGAAAATTGCATGTGGTGGGGGTTTGCTGTACGGATTACTTCATAACCCCAGGTACTAAGCCTAGTACTCAACAGGTCGTTCATCGATCCTCATCCGCCTCCCACCCTCCACCCAGAAGTTGGCCCTGGTGTCTGTTGTTCTCTTCTTTGTGTTCATGAGTTCTCATCATTTCACTCCCATTTATAAGTAAGAACATGCAGTATTTGGTTTTCTGTCTCTGTTAATTCACTTAAGATAATGGCCTCCAGATCCATCCATGTATCTGCAAAGGACATGATCTCATTCTTTTTTATGACTGTGTAGTATTCCATGGTGTATATGTGCCATATTTTCTTTATCCAGTCCATTGTGGATGGGCATTTAGGTTGATTCCATGTCTTTGCCATTGTGAACAGTGTGGCAATGGACATTCACATGCATATGTCCTTATGCTAGAACAATTTATGTTCCTTTGGGTATATAACCAATAATGAGATTGTTGAGTCAAATGGTAATTCTAAGTTCTTTTGGAAATCACCAAACTGATTTCCACAATGGCTGACGTAATTTACTTTCACTCTGCAGTGTATAAGCGGGCTTTTACTTTGCAACCTTGCCAGCATCTTTTAGACTTTTTAATGGTGGCCATTCAGACTAATGTGAGATAGTATCTCATTGTGATTTTAATTTGCATTTCTCTAATGATTAGTGGTGTGCATATTTTCATGTGGTTGTTGGCCACATGTATGTCTTCTTTAGAAAAGTATCTGTTTATGACCTTTGTTCACTTTATAACGTGGTTGTTTTTTGCTTGTAAATTTGTTTAAGTTTTTTATAGATTCTATTAGACCTTTGCTCATTGCATAGTTTGCAGGTAATTTTTCCTATTCTGTAGGTTGTCTGTTTACTCTGCTGATAGTTTCTTTTGCTGTGCAGAAGCTAGTTAGGTGCCATTTATCAATTTTTGTTTTTGTTGCAATTGCTTTTGGTGTTTTTGTCATGAAATACGTGCCTGGTCTTATGTCCAGAATGATATTGCCTAGGTGGTCTTCCAGGGTTTTTATAGTCTTGGGTTTTACATTTAAGTCTTTAATCCTTTTGAGTTGATTTTTGTATATGATGTAAGGAACGGGTCCAGCTTCAGTCTTCTGTATACGGCTAACAGTTAGCTCAGCTTCATTTATTAAGTAGGTAGTCTTTTCCTTATTGCTTGTTTTTGTTGACTTCGTAAAAGATCAGATGGTTACAGGTGTGTGGCCTTGTTTCTGGGCTCTCTATTCTGTTCCATTGGCCTATATGTCAGTTTTTGTGCAGTACTATGCTGTTTTGGTTTGGTTACTATAGTCTTATAGTATAGTTTGAAGTCAGGTAATGTGATTCCTCCAGCTTTGTTCTTTTTACTTAGGATTGTCTTGGCTATTCAGGCCATTTTTTTTGGCTTCATATAGATTTTAAAACAGGTTTTCTAATTCTGTGAAGAATGTTATTGGTAGTTTGATAGGAATACCATTGAATCTATAAATTGCTTTGGACATTATGGCCATTTTAACAATATAGATTCTTCCTATCTGTGAGCATAGAATGTTTCTCCATTTGTTTGTGTCATCTCTGATTTCATTCCCCTGTGCTTTTAATTCTCATTTTAGCTATCTTTCACATCCCTGGTTAGCTGTGTTCTGAGGTACTTTTTCTTTTTTGAGGCTATTGTGAATGGGATTAAATTTGTGATTTAGCTCTTAGCTTGGCAGTTGGTGTATAGGATTGCTATTTTTGTACATTGGTTTTGTAGCCTGAAACTTTGCTGAATTGTTTATCAGATCAAGGAGCTTTTAGGCACGGACTGTGAGCAACCGTCTACTTTTAAAAGGGTTGTTTTCTTAATATATTTTATCCTCTTAGTTTTAATCAAGAATTATGCTACCTATTGTTAATATGTAATTTTTCCTAAGCCCAGCACAAAAAACTAAAGTTGAGGGGAAAGCAATCTTTTTTGGCATGTTTCTTAATTTTTGTTGGTATCAGCAGGTTTGTTTTGTGAAAAGAAAGTTGTACTCAAAGCATCTAAGAGGTCTTGGAGATTATCTGTTGTAACTCACAGATGAGCAAAGTAGAAGTTGAGATTGAATGTTCAATATTAAATTAATTTGGAGGAATGTTACACAACTAGTTAAAGGAGTAGTGAACACAAGAACTTCAAGTTCTTGCTTCTTAGCCAGGAATGAAATTGTACAAACAACAAAAAAATAAATTTTTATGTTTACTAGTCAGTTCTTTAAAAATTGTTGAAAATAAGAATTGAAATCTATCTTAATTCAAATGTTTCTATGAAAAGCTTATCTTCTTATCAGAAAGAATATATTGTTTAATCCCCACTGTGCACTTAGATTGTTATAGTCAAGTCTGAATTTATTTAAAAGAAAGAAAACCTTGAGGTTTTTGTGAAATAATGTATTTCTGAGGAAATGATACAAGACATCCTTCATCTTTGAGAGGAACTAAGTGGAAAGTGAATTAAACTTTTTTCAGCAGTTTTGTATACTCTATAGATGTTAAAACCTCAGAACTGACGTCATTTTTACTGTGCAGGAGAATTAAATTCTTTCCAGTTCTTCCCAAGCAGAAATGATAGAATGTGTGTATATATGTGTGTGTGTGTGTGTGTGTGTTGGGACTAATTAAGGAAAGAACTAAAGAAGTGAGAAGGAAAATCTGACTTCTCTTTAAAAGGCCTTTAAAATCTTGATAGTATTATCTGCTTAAGCAGCACATTCCAGACAAAAGCAAGAGACTGTATAAACATAAAGGTTAGGAGCACAAACTCTGGAATCAGGTGCATTAGTGTAAATCCCACTGCGTCTCCCTAGTTGTGTGGTTATGACAAGCCAGTGTGTGCCTCAGTTTCCTCATCTGTAAAATACCTAGCTTATAGGGTTGCTGGGAGGATTAGATTAGATGCATGAGCTACTTTGACAGACTGCATGCTGGTCTGTGCCACTCATATCTTCCACGGTTGTCAACAGCAGTGGGGCTGGTCTCATATCAGGAATAAGAAGAAATCAATGGCTGGGCGCAGAGGCTCACGCCTATAATCCCAGCTCTTTGGGAGTCTGAGGCGGGCGGATCACGAGGTCAGGAGTTCAAGACCAGGCTGACAAACATAGTGAAACCCTGTCTGTACTAAAAATACAAAAAATTAGCTGGGTGTGGTAGCAGATGCCTTTAAGGCAGGAGAATCACTGGAACCTGGGAGGCAGAGGTTGCAGTGAGCCGAAGTTGGGCCATTGCACTCCAGCCTTGGCTACAGTGTAAGACTCTTGACTCAGAAAAAAAAGAAAAAAAGAAAAAGAAATCAGTTCACTGTCTTCAGCATTCATGGTCTGTCTTGAGCATTCACCGTCCTTAGCATTCAAGGTTTTCAGCATTCCCTGCCTGCACATCTTCCACCCTGATGAAATGTTAGGACTCTCAGTTCACCACCAGAGGCCCCACGCTGTAAGTTTGCTATGTAAACACTCATTGAGTGAAGTGTTGCTCTGCATAGAAGTAAAACAAGATAAAACAATTCACAGCTCCGAGTTTCCCCTTGGGGGAAGCCCTTTGCATTCTGGAGTTTGTGGAAGTTTCTAGTCCTTGCCTAATCATGACTGAGGTCCCATCTCCTTTTGCAGAGAATTACTCCGAATCTTCGGAGCCTGGGGCCAGAGCCTCACATATGTTCTATTTCTGCGGCCTGGAAACCCCACCTCTTCATCCTCATTGCCTTGCAAAGCCTCTGCCTTTCCATTCAGACTTCTGCACAACCGTAAAGGATGTCTCTCAGGGCCTCAGCACGCAGCACAAAGCATGCTGTTTTCTAATTATTTTTATCTTCCTTAGTAAACTGTGAGCTGCTGGAGAGAGGCAATCCTGTCTTCTTCATCATTGTCTCTCCAGGGTCAGACCTGACACACAACAAGCCTTGTTAAAAGAACTATAAATTGTTAGACAGCCCAGAAAGCAAACCTCATTCCAAAACATCCATTCATTGGATTGCCTTGAAGTGGTCTTAGCCAAATCCACCTTTTGCATTAAGGGTACGTTTCTCCCAAGTACGGCAGAGAGTGTAGTTTTGGAGTCAGGCTGGCCAAGTCATCTCTGACCATCCCAGTGACCTTGAGCAAAACCCGCAGTCAGATGGAAGCGTATAGATAACACCTCACCAAGGCCCTGGGTAAATGCTTCCTGCCTTGGTTCCCAGGCTCATCTGCACACACCATCTGAGGACCTTTGGAAAGTGCTAGGGAGGTGTCTCAGACCACCTCCATGATTACGATTCCATCGGTCTAGCCTACAGCTTGGCCTTTAGAGCTTTTGCAAGACACCAAGTGATTCCGAACTGTGCATGTTTAGGAACCACTGGCTCAGTAGATAGCTGCTGTCGCCATTCTTATATTACATTTAATACAATATATAATGATATATATTATACAAAGTATTTAATATGTGATATTTAATCTTACCCCGAGAGCTAGGAAGAGTTATGCAGATTGTACTTGCGAAGATACACTTATTGAAGCAACTATATTATTGTTATGAGACTGGATTCTTTCATGAGATTATTTTTATTCTCGCTGCAGGGTGAATGACTGAAGCTGCGTGGAGCCTGCTGAGGGAAGGACGGGGAAGATAGCCCAGAGCCCTGGGAGCCGTGGGGACTGCGTCTCCTCTGGGCAGTGCTAGGCCTTGGGCCTGGGGGCCGGTGGAGGGAGGCTCTGAGAGCTGGGAGGAGGCACCGATCCACAGTGTCACTTCAGGCCTGCTTAGCCCTCAGTCCTTGAAATAAAAGGGCAACAGTGTGGATGTTGAATCTGCAGTCGACCAACAGTTAAAGCTGCAGTTTTTATCCAACAGGTGTGCACGGGACCTTAAAGTGAGTCATGTCTGAGCCCCGACCCAACTTTAACTTGTATATCTTGATTGTAGTAGCTTCCCTTTATTTTCCATCGCCCCTTCAGGATGGATTTTATATGTCTTTTTATGAGCAGCAGATAACCCACATTTTTTGCCGTCATGCTGATTTTTCACATGGATCATCTTCATTAAAAAATAACCCACACTATTTATTTTTGTAAAAGGTGACATTCTAATATTTATCATTGTATGAAGAGACTTTTTGTTGTTTCCACAATTATGTTTTCCAGACACAAAACATCATCCTGTGTAGAATCCATAGAATTACTTAACTACAGTTTTCCTATCTCAATATCTGACATTTTTTGTACATTTGTCAACCTAAATCATGTATGTGTGCAGGGAAGCCGTCAGTATTTTGAAATTCTAATAATAATAACTGTAAAGTTGTAAGAGAACTGACAAGCATTCAAAAATCAGTTTATACAATGTTTGTGTTAGAAAATAGATACATAAAAAGAGATGTAACGGTGATATTAATTCCAAAGACAAACTTCTGTTAACTGTCGAGAAGAAATGTCACACTTTGATGTTGTCCAGTGAGACCACAGGTGGGGGCCGCCCAGGGGGGTGGGGTCGGGGCCGCCCAGGGGGG
>PVKP010011323.1:0-61733 GCA_004027715.1 Plecturocebus donacophilus
CTTTACACTGGGTTTATTGGGATATGGATTGCATTTTTGATTTATGATATTTTTTTCTTATGATGGGTTTATCAGAATATATTTATCAGGACATACCCCTGCTGTAACTTGGTATTAGTGATTATCTCTAAGTGGCTGTTCCACCAGAGACTTTAATTATGTTCTTCTCAGCTTATCTTTTTATTACATACATGTGTGATTTTTTATAATAAAAGCTATACAAGTTTCTTCTGCATACAAAGTAAGTCAAATAATCCATCTAGCATAGAAGTTTGTCTCTTTTGGTGATACTAATGAAATACTATTTGGACAAATGGGCCATTTATTATATTTCAGAAGTCCTTCTAATATTGTTAAGTACTGTTACTGAAAAAGAGAAAGATGTTACATTTATATGAGGAAAACAGAGTTTACAAAGACAACTGCAACTGTTATGAAAATTATGGTTGACAATCTCCTGAAATTTGATAGTAATGTCATTAACTATTAGACTCACTTTCTAACTATGTGTAAACAATAGACTGGGTGATGGAAGAAGTATTTCATGTAGATGCTTTATTGATCCATTAATTTTGTAACACTGGAAAGAGCCGTGGTAGAGTTGGTGTCGATCTTGTTTTTCCCTCCAGACAGGGCCAGCTCTGGCCTGCTCTATCTCTCATTACTGTGATGATGGCTGTATCCAGATGCTAAACACTCCAGAGACACTCCAATGCAGTGTTAAAGACTCTGAACACTTCATCTCCAAAGAATGTAGCTTTCCAAGAGAAAACAGGCCTCCTTCTGACACTAGTAAAACTGTGAAGGTGTGTGATAAATCGGGGTCAAAATGAGAAGCCACAAATTCTCTGCCCCTTACAGTGAGTCCTGCTCTTCTTTTTTCAATACAGTAAGTCATATTTTAAAAATAATAATAATAAAGCTTGTACAGACACACTAATGAAAACAACGACAAAATATATTCAAATGTAAATTGTTACAATACCTAGAGGCTATTCTAGATGGGAATCAAAGAATAAATAGCTGGAGATGTAACTAAGGATAAAAACATATGAAATGTCTTGGGCTATTTGAGGGCATTAGTTTTGAGAGGGTAGGCAGGAATAGTTTGTCCTTAGGGCAATGGTTGCTTTCATTTTCTTTCCTTCCATCTTTTCTTCCCTTTTTTTTTCTTTCTTCTTTTTTCCCTCTCTTCCTCATTCCAGCTTCCACCCCTCCTTCCTTCTTTCCTTTCTTTTTACAAAAGTTTTAATTTCTTCACAGTTACAAAACAAAGACTACAGGGTGTTGAAAGTATCATTTACTTGATCCAACAACCTCCTAAATTTTAAAATTGTTTAAAATTTAAAATAATAAATGTTATCTATATCAAAGAAAACAAAATGATGGCCAAAAATTTTTGGCTATAAATTAGAATTCTTTTTTCACTAACAAATCAAGTGTTTAAATCAAAACTATGTGCAGGATTGTTTCTAAAATGACCACTGCCCAAGTTTGCTAACAAAAATGCAAAACAATCTGCTTCAGTACAATAAAAATACATAAATTATAGCCACGAATGTTCATTTAAAATTTCAAAACAATAAGTTTACTTGCTTTGTTAAAGCATTATGTAATTCCTAGCATTTTTGTTTCTTCTTGCTTTTTAATGAGATGTTATTTATATAAAGTACACAAGTGTACATCTTGATAAATCTTTCCATAGTTTACAGCCATGTAACCACCAACCAGATCAAGACAGAGAACCCCTCAAAGAAGTGTTTCCAAGTTTAGGTGTATAAGACCCTCCTGAGGATGTTGTTTAAAATCTGGAATCCTAGGTCACAATCCCAGAGGTTCAGTATCAGTGGGTTTAGGGTAGGGTCTCTGAGACTGATTATTTAATAAGCACTTCCACTTTGAGAAACTCTGTCGTAGAAAGAAAACTAATTTAACTCAATGGCTCTAGAAGTTCTATTATTCTCTATTTTGAAGATAATTTATTGGGAAACCTAGGTGCTTTCCTACCAAGGAAGAATATATATGACATTTGCTATCCCTGTGTAATTTTAACTTTTAGCATTGTTTTTTCTTTCTTTGAGCCAGAGTCTCCCAATTGAAGTTTCCACCAGTCCACAGAAAAATGAAAATTAGCAAGTTATTCATAAAGATAGATGTTTCTAAAGAATTGTCATTTATTTTCAGATTATGTTCTTCCTACTTCCAGGACTTTCAAATGCTCTATTCTTTACAAAATAATTCTAACAGTAAAATAGTAGGGGCTTTTTCCCTATTAATTCTGAGAAATTAAAAAATAGAAACACTATATTGTTCAAATTTGAAAAATCTGGGCTACCAAGCCTTCAGGTCTGCTCCTGAAATTTGAGCCCATTGCCACCAGGGGAAGCAGAATACTACAGCCTGTATGATTTCAACTGTAGGGGCTTTTTTTTCTGCCAGAGTATGTTAAATTTAACTGCAGATTTTCTACTACAATCTTGTGTCACTTAACAATGAGGAGAAGAGGATATGTTCTGAGAAATGTGTCCTTAAGCTAGTTCATCCCTGTGCTAACGTCAGCATGTACTTACACAAACTTAGATGGTAGAGCCTACCACACACTTAATGCTAGATGGTATATATAGTCTGTTGCTCCTAGGCTATAAACCTACACAGTATGCTACTATACTTAATACTGTAAGCAGTTGTAACACAGTGGTAAGTATCTGTGTATCTAAACATATCTACACATAGAAAAAGTACAGTAAAAATATGGTACTATAATCTTAGTGGACCACGGTATAGTATATGTGGGTTAGTCACTAACCAAACCATCATTATGTGGTATATGACTGTACTCCGAAAAACAACCTTACTTTCTTTTCTCTCTATATAAGCAATATATGGTCTCTGCAAAAAAAAACTTCCAAAGAATGGGAAAAATTAAATCAAAACCATCAAACCATTGTTAATATGCTTATTTTTTTCCACTCTTTTTCTATGTACAATTTTTTTAAACAAGTCAGGAATGAAATGGAGATAGAAAGATAGATTCATTACCACCTGATATTTTTCTTCAGCAGTTTCCAATGTCATTAAAAATCCTTTCAATGTAGTTTTATCTGTATAGTGTTCTATCTCAAGAATGCATCATTATTTATTTATTTATTTATTTTATTTTTTGAGACAGAGTCTCACTCTGGCATCCAGGCTGGAGTACTATGGTGCGATCTTGGCTCACTGCAACCGCTGCCTCCTGGGTAGCAATTCTTGTGCCTCAGCCTCCTAAGTAGCTGATTATACAGGCATGCACCACCACACCAGGCTAATTTGTTTTTCTTCTTTTTTTTTGTATTTTTAGTAGAGACAAGGTTTTGCCATGTTGGCCAGGCTGGTCTCAAAGTCCTGGCCTCAAGTGATCCATCTACCACCTCGGCCTCCCAAGGTGCTGGGATTACAGGTGTGAGCCACCACACCTGGCCTCACAATTTATTAACAACCTTTTACAATTTTTAAATTTAGAGGTTGTTTCCACTTTGAAAAGATGTAGGCTGGGCACAGTGGCTCACGCCTATAATTCCAGCACTTTGGAAGGCTAAGGCGGGTGGGTCATCTGAGCTCAGGAGTTCAAGACTAGCCTGGCCAACATGGTGAAACCCCGTCTCTATGAAAAATACAAAAATTAGTTGGGCATTGTGGCGGGTGCCTATAATGCCAGCTACTCAGGAGGCTGAGGCAGGAGAATCACTTGAACACAGGAGACAGAAGTTGCAGTGAACCGAGATCATGCCACTGCACTCTGGCCTGGGTGACAAGAGCAAAACTCCATCTCAAAAAAAAAAATGTAAGCTGGGTGCAGTGGCTCATGCCTGTAATCCCAGCACTTTGGGAGACCAAGGTGGGAGGGTCACTTGAGTCCAAGGGTTCGAGACCAGCCTGAACAATAAAGTGAGACCGCATCTCTCTCTCTATATATATTTTTAAAGTAAATAACATTACAAGGAATATTTTTGTACTTCCTTAAAAATAACATTTTGAATGTATCTTTAAGATAGATTCTTTTTTAAAGGAAACTGGTACAAGGGATATACAGATTTTTTAAGGCTTTTGATGTATTGTAATTCAATAACCCATTGCTGTTTAATAAAATCTCTGCAACTCAGTGCCTTTAGAATCACAACCTTCATGCTATTCTAAGAGTAGTAAAAAAAGAAAAATAAATAATAGCTATATATTATGTGTCTGTATGACGTTGACTGGGGTCACTCATGCAGGTGCTTTCAGCTGAAGGCTCAACCAAAGCTGGATGTCTAAGATGACTTCACTCACATATCTACCACCTTAGCTGCTATATTAGTCAGTGCTTGCACTGCTATAAAGAAATACCTAAGACTGGGTAATTTATAAAGAAAAGAGTTGGCTCATGCCTTTAATCCCAGCACTTTGGGAGGCCGAGGCAGGCAGATCACCTGAGGTCAGAGGTTCGAGACCAGCCTGACCAACATGGTGAAACCCTGTCTCTACTAAAAATACAAAATTAGCTGGGCATGGTGGCGCGTGCCTGTAGTCCCAGCTACTCAGGAAGCTTAGGCAGGAGAATCACTTGAACCCGGCAGGCAGAGGTCGCCCCATTGCACTCCAGCCTGGGCAAGAAGAGCGAAACTCCATCTCAAAAAAAAAGAAAGAAAGAAAAGAAAAGAGTTGCCTCACTGTTCTGCTGGCTGTAAAGGAAGCATAGCAGCTTTGGCTTCTGAGGAAGCCTCAGGAAATTTACAATTATGGCAGAAAGTGAAGAGAAAGCTGGTACTTCACATGGCTGAGAGCAGGAGGAAGGTGGGGGAGGTGCTACACACTTTTAAACAACCAGATCTCGTGAGAGTTCACTCACTATTCAGTACCAGGGGGGTAATAGTGCCAAATTGTTCATGAGAACTCTGCCCCCATAATCCAGTCACCTCCCACCAGGCCTCAGCTCCAACACTGGAGACTACAATTCAGCATGAGACTTCAGGGACACAGATCCAAACCACATCAGCTGGGATGGTTGGAACAGCTGGGAGCTGACTTGGCCTCACCCTGCATAGACTGTCATCATTCGGTAGTCTAGCCTGAATGTATGTATAGGGCAGCTGATTTCCATGAAAGTAAACGTAGAAGCTGCCAGGCTTCTTTAGACCCAGACCTAGGAGTCAAAGCAAGTCATGATGCCAGCCCATATTTAGAGGGAAGACAAATAGACTCTACTTTTTAATGGAGAAGCTACAGATTCAGACTGCGGGAGACTGAGGTAAGAAGAATTGTTGTGGTCATCTTTGGAACTAATCGACCACATATCACCATATTATTATTTTATATAATGCCAATTTATAATAAAAAAGTGTATGGAATATATACTTTCATCGGAGTAGCATGAATTAAAAAGTGTGTGGAAGGATATGTAGCAACAATAACTCTTATATACTCCTGGAAAGAGTGTAATCTTGAATGCCCACTTTAGAAAACAGTTTGGTATTAACTGCCAAAGTTCACAGGTATATACCTGGAAAAATGGGTGCACGGGTAGACTAGAACACATGTACAAGAAGGTTCCTGGCAGCATCATTCATAGTTCAGTACAGCCCAAAACTAGAAACCCTAAACTTCATTGAGTCTAAAATCAATTTTGTGGAAATGTGAAATATAAATCAGTGAAAATGAGCAAACAATACATTCAGCAACATGAATGAATCCTTTATACATAATGTTGAACATAAAATCCAAGTCACAAAAGGATGCATACAGTATGTTTCCATTTATGTAAAGTTCACAAACAAGCAAAATGAAACCATGTTGTTTAGGGATGCAAACAAATAATGTAACTATAAAGGAAAACAAAGAAATAGTTATTATTTTAAAGTTAGAATAGGAATTTGCCCTAGTAAGAGGGCAGGAGGATGGTAAGGAGAATCTAGGCAGAGGAAACAGCATAACTGGATGATGGGAAGGAGCTGGTTAAATTTAAGGAAATTAAAGAAAGCCTGTACGAAAAAAGAATAGGAACTTAAAGGCCAATTTAAGGATTTTTAGGTTTCATGCTAAGAACAACAAAAAGCCATTGACTGGTTTTAAGCAGAGGATAATATAATTAGGTTTTCATTTTCAAAGGGTAATTCCTGTGTAAATTGATTATAGAAAGTCAAGAGTGGATACAGGGATATAGTTAGGAATCTATTTGCAGTAACTTCAGGTGAGAGATGATATGGCTTCAACTGGTGCCATGACAGTTGAAAAGGTGAGAAGAGAGTAAATCTGAGATAAACTTGGAAGGTGGAATTAACAAGAGCTGATGTTTGGCAACTTAAAAAACAGAATGAATTAGTGTGACTTCTATTTTCTGGCATGATCAACAGGTGGCCATTGATCAAGAAAGGGCACACTAGTGGAGGGCTGGGCCTTGATTTTGGATTCCTGGGAGACATGCAATTGCAGATGTTACGGAACAAGTTGAATAAATGATCTGGGGCTCAGATGAGATGCTTGAGTCAGAAAGAGGAATTTGGAAGTCATCAGGACTGATATTTTTCTCTTTTAATATACCATGGTAGTAGATGAAATAGGGCATAGCTAAAGTACCAAGAAAGGTAAAATGACTCAGAAAGGACTGGTAGAAGCAAGAAGCAGTGAAGATATTAATACTATCTATGTGCAAGGCACTGTGTTTGATGCTGGAGACACATAGATGAATAAGATATGGACCCTAGTTTATTGCCAAGCAGAGGAGATGCACACTTTAGCATATCACATGTATCTTGGTAAGTGACAGAATAAAGGTAAGTACAAGAGGCTATGTAAACTCAGAGAAGGGCAGTGAAGCCTGGAAAGTCCAGTAAGAATTAATCAGAAGAAAGGTAGGAAAGGCATTTCAGGCAGACACACTAAGACACAAAAAAGCACTGAGGCGTAAAAGAATGTCATGTATGTACACAATTGCAAGCAGACCAGTATGATTAATGTACAGAGTTTCAAGGCTAAGTGACAGGACATCAGAGCAAAGAGAGAGAAAGACCCCAGTCATGGCGACCTTGCATGCCCTGCCAAAGAACTTGGGATTGAATTAGCAGGAATACAAGTGACATGGTCATATTTGCATATTAGAAAGATTACTTAAACTGTGAGTGAAGGATGAGGGTAAACTGAACACAGCTGAACTGGTTAGGAAAGAAATAAGTGGCTGAATAGGGGGCGCTGATAGGCACATGGGGGAAATACATTTGATAAGTATTTAGGACTGTTTTTTAATTCAAAGAGCCTTTCCAGAAGGTCATAAATGGTCATTTCTAGTTTGCCCCAGTTTTAAAAGAAGTTGACTGGTATTTGGGGGACACGGCAGTGGCTCAAATTGTCAATCTCTGAATTCCACCCCCACCCCCCACACACAGCGCAATTAGATGGCAAAGCCAAAACGCCTAAGCAACATTTACAATAAAGCTAGGGGACCCTGAAATATAAGCAGGTGGTGGTAAACTCCCTCCCCACTCCCATTGCAATCACAGACTGTCAGGGTCTATGCAGGAGAAAGAAGGTAGCCATGAAGCTGAGCATCCAGATTGCTGCCTGTAGGTGAGAGCAGGTGTGGGCAGGAGTGCCAGCAGCCGTGTGCTCACAGGCCACTGATCGGGGCAGCCTGTTAGGAGGGCGCAGCTTCTCTGCTTGGCCAGGGCGGCACTCCTGCTGGCAGACTGCAGGCAACAGAGCAGTCTAGCCTGCCTGTGACTCCAAAACCTGTCACTAGTGGCTGCTTCCTCCCATCTGGGACACAGACCCACACTGAGAAGAATAATCTGCTACAAACAATCCAAAAAGGCACTGGTACAGATGGGATAAAGGAAAGTAAAGGTCCAGTGGAGAGGGTTCAGGGCTGGGAAATCCCAGAAAGCAAGCCACTGATGCTTTGACCACTATGGGAAAACAACAAAAGGGGGAGCTTCTTAAAGTCAGAAAAGATTTCCCCCATTCCACCCCGATGTAAAAATTGGGGAAAAACTAGAACTGAACACCAGGAGAGTATGGAGGGAAAATGCCATACACAATTATTATTAATATTATTTTTAAAAGGAGCAAATGAACATCTCTACAGGCAAGGAAAGCAGGCCAGGAAGATGTGCCCACAAAACAGCTCAAAATAGTAACCTCCCATTTTAAAACAAGTCAAAGAACATTAATAAAATTATTCAAGATTTTGAATAATGGTGTTCTGTGGAAGAACATCATAAGTTGCAATCAGAAAAGCTCAGCATTGAGGGGACAAAACAACAAAGAATTAAAGATAAAAAGAAAAATATTATTTCCAACACAAAGATGAAATGAAAAGGAATACCAGAGAAAATACACACATAGATAATGCCTGAAAAGAAATAGGAAGTAGCCAGGCCTGGTAGCTCATGCCTGTAATCCCAGCACTTTGGGAAGCCGAGGCAGTTAGATCACTTGAGGTCAGGAGTTCAAAACCAGCCTGGCCAACATGGAGAAACCCTATCTCTTCTAAAAAGACATAAATTGGCTGGGCTTGGTGGCATGTGCCCATATTCCCTGCTATTTGGGAGGCTAAGGCAGGAGAACTGCTTGAGCCCAGGAGGCAGAGATTGCAGTGAGCTGAGATTGTCCCCCTGCACTCCAGCCTTGGTGACAGAGCAAGAATCGAATCCATCTCAAAAAAAAAGGAAGTGAAAAGGGAAATTTTAAAAAATTTAAAAAGCAATCTTTTTAAAATAAAAAAGAAATGAAGAGATAAAGACTGTTAGTGAATCCAGCATTATAGATAAATCTTTTCCAGCAGCTATAGACAGAGCTCTGCTTTGTATCTGCTGCTGCCTTAAAACCGACCTCTTAGGCATCTTTGTATCTCTGTGGCCTCACTTAGTTCTTGTCACATGACAAGAAGGTGATGAGAAACTAGGGGAAGCCATTCTGCATAGGAAAGTCAGGGAAGACTTCTCTAACCATATGCATAGCCTCACATTATCAGGTTAGTTTGATATAATGTTAAATTATTCAAGCACCTTCCCATGAATCCCAGTTGTTACCCTGTGAACTACATACAGGCCTCCTTTCCTTCCTCTTTACTTCTTCCAAAAGGTACACGGAGTATAGTTACAAATACACCTAATTACAGACCTTGTAGAACTCATATTTTAGTTGAAGGGACAGATGGGTAAACAGATAAATACAGCATGACAAAGGGCATAGCACAACTCTGAACAATATTACTGGCCTTGTTAACTCTTCTGCCTTGGGCCTCTGAAGTCCCTGGAAAACCCTGTTTTCCTGTTTGAGTTCCCGGCTGAATATCTGCCTGGCTCCCTACATCGTTTCAATATTTACTTTTTATTTTTTGGCTAGATCAGTAACTTGACATGCATGCAATACTAGCTTAATTCCTTCATAGCCAGTCGATCATAGCATTGGCTTGAGATACATGACTTAATGTAACATGACAATTTTATTTTAAAATTGCTTTCTTAAAGAGCCTGCATTTATCCCACGAAATATTTCAAATAAATGCTAAATAAGATTTTTGGCCAGATAATTCAAACTGGCTACTAGCCAAGAAAATGTGTTCACTGGGTAACTGCCATTATTAGAAACCTATGCTGCATTTCAGTATCACTGTATTTCTATGAATAAGCATGATCACCAACCACTTAGTCTGGTAATCAGGCAGGGAGTGTTTATTTGTACTGCAGGACTTTTTAAAGACAGATAACACAGACAGAATATTCTATAAGAGACACACAAAATTAGAAGTATTTAAACAAATACATAGGTATTTAAATTATGTTCTGAACGGGCTAGTAGTTTATATCAGCTTGTCAACTCTTCTAGCTTCACCACAAGTCTTTTAGATTCCTCTGAGATACCCCCAGTTACTGGAAATTGCTACTTTCCACCAAACAATGGGATAGCCACATTCCAGGGCCTAGTGTTGGGGACAGATGAGAAAGAACAGTGACGGTTCCCCTTTCCCAATATCCTTCACTTCACATGTTACAAGGCCTCAGAACTAGAGTAAAATTAGCTGTCAATCCTAGCTTTAAATGAGGTGGTAAGTGAAGAAAGAAGGGGATTAAAGTTCTCCAAAGGCACCTTCTCTCTATGCGATTCTTTAATGAGGATGACAGCAAGATTGAGGCTTCTGGAAATTCTCATGCAGGCATTAGGTGTAATCATAGGGAGTTCCAATAAGGTCCCTCAAGAGCAAGAGAGTAAGGTCAAGAAAAAGTCATCTTCTAAAGATACGCACTCCAATAAACAGTAATTATTTTACAAAAAGACATAGAAAACACTTAGATGTAAGATATGTTTATATTTTAATCTAATTAAATAACTCCATTATTACCTCATATGCATCTCTATGGTTGTATAATGTGATAACATTGCAGCAGAATTCTAGGTTTTTACATATCTGTCCCTTCTGCTTAAATGTGAGTTCCTTTACAAAGGAACGGTATTTTAGTCATTTTTTTTTTACCCTAAGAAATTAGCACTGTGTCTGGCTCAGAAGAGGGATGAAACAATGTGTGTTGATTAAATGAACTGGAAATATAACCAAAGAAGGCAAGCATTGAATTGTAATAGGGATTTGCATGTAGTAGACAGGAAAGGTTATCTGATTAAAATGTTAATATTATTTAGAAATATCTGAGATATATGGAATCAGCAGACATGAACATTCTGATAGCTAAAATATGTACACCACAGTAGTGGTCAGTATTCATTAGATATTCCAAAACATAAGCCAATTTCTTTTGAGAACACATAGTTCTAGATATCCACATTTTCTGCACATTCATTTTTTCTATTTAATACCTTTTTTAAAAATTTATTTCTTTATCTAGAGATGGAGTCTTGTTCTGTCACCCAGGCTGGAATGCAGTGGCACAATCTTGGTTCACTGCAACCTCCACCTCCTGGGTTCAAGTGATTCTCCTGCCTCAGCCTCCTAAGTAGCTGGGATTACAGGTGGACACCACCATGTCCAACTAATTTTTGTATTTTTAGTAGAGACAGGGTTTCACCATGTTGGCCAGGCTGGTCTTGAACTCCTGACCTCGTGATAAACCTGCCTTGCTCTTCCAAAGTGTTGGGATTACAGGCGTGAGCCACCATGCTCATCCTACTGACTACCTTTTATGTGCCATGTACTAAGATGGGAACTCTAACTATAATAACAGATATTCATAGTCTTTGTTATCAAGATATTTGGTAGGAGAAAACAACAATAACAAAAAAGGTGAACTAAAATGTTATAGGCTCTGCAGCCAGGTGCTGTGGCTCACGCCTGTAATCCTAACACTTTGGGAGACTGAGGCTGGCAGATCGCTTGAGCCCAGGAGTTTGAGACCAGCCTGGGCAATATGGTGAAACTCCTGCAAAAAATATAAAAATTAGCTGGGTATTGTGGTGAGGGCCTGTAGTAGTAGCTACTTGGGAGGCTGGGGTGAGAGGATCACCTCAGCCCAGGGAGACCCAGGCTGCAGTGAGTGACTGTGCCCCTGCACTCCATCCTGGGCAACAGAGTGAGACCCCATCTCAAAAAGAAAGCAAAACCAAACCAAACCAAAACCAAAAATAATGTTATAGGCTCTGAGATAAAAGTTTGCTGCCAGTAGAGAGTGGTAGAAGAGACTGGTTACTTCAGATTAGTTTTGCTAATGGGAAATAGAGAATAAGGATGATGGTTCTTCATCCAAATCTTAAAATATGACAAGGTGGTCAACAGGATGAGGACAGGAGAGCATTTTAGACTGAAGGAGCTTTATTGGAGAAACAATAAACTTGGTGGCTTATTTGAGCAGAGCTTACCATGGAAGGGGTGTAGGATTCCAGAGAGATGAGGTCTCGAAGAACTTTATTTCATGGGCTAAGAAGTTTTGACTTTATATTACACAAAATAGGAAGTGACAGAGTATATTAAATGCTAGAGCCACCATAACCAAGTACCACAGATTGGGTGGGTTAAACAACAGAAGTTTATTTTATCACAATTCTGTGGGCTGGAAGTCCAAGGTAAAGGTGTTGATAGGGCAGTTTCTTCCAAGGCCTCTCCTTGGCTTATAGATATCCATCTTCTTCCTGTGTCTTCACATGGCCTTTACTCTGTACATATCTGTGTCCTAATCTCCTCTTCTTATTAGCACATCAGTTACATTGGATTAGGGCCTACCACAATAATCTCATTTTAACTTAATCACCTCTTTAAAAACTCCACTTCTAACAGCTACATTCTGAGGTACTGGAAGTTGTGACTTTGACATATGAACTTGGAGAGAACATAATTCAGCCCCTAACAGGATTAGATCTAATTTAGATCAAGACAGCAGTGTGAACAGAGAAAAGACCAGGGCAGGGAGACCCTTTGGAAGACTATTGCAGTATTTAGTCTGTATGGGTGATGATCCCAAGGTTTGTTTTGTTGTTGTTTTGATCCTGTCATGGCTGATAATCTGAATTTGAACAAAAGACACAGTGGGAAGCATGGCAAAGGAAGAGTCAAAAGGGTCAATAGGAATACCATGTTAAGAATCACTGGCCTGCAGGATAGAATTCAGACTCCTTGCATAGTCCACAGGCTTCTAACAATTTCCCTCTGATCTTTCAGAGCAGCAGACTCTTGACTTGCCACTCAACGCAGTGCACACCCTGCCCTATAGCCATAAAACCTCATAGTCTCCAATCACACTAGGCTTTTCCTCAAGGCCAACCTTGTGTGCCTGCTCTGCCCTCTGCCTGAAATATTCTTTCTCCTCTTCTTAGCCAAACATCTATCTATTCAAATAGAAGTAGTCAAATGTTGCCTTCTTCATGAAACTCTAATGTTCTCTGGCAGCAAGGAACTTCCTCCCCTAGACTCACAGGAGCATTCTGCATAGACACTCTTATAAACTCCTTGTGGGCTGCGACTTGATTCCTTTGTTTCCCCAGAGCTCAACATTGTGATTAGCAAATGGGAAAGTCTTCAATAAATATTTGATAAATGTGTGAAAATCAAAGTCTACACTTGATACCACCCAGACACTACGAGGTAAGGCCTTGGCTGTGCTTTCTCTGCGATATCTCTTTTTAACTAAAACACTAGGAAGAGATTAAAGAAAGTCAGATTTTGCATATTTGGGGCTAACTCTCTCTTATAAAAAGAAACAAGATATTTTACAAACCAGCAAGGAAAATTCCAGGGGAAAAGCCAGGGGAATCAGCAGAGTTTCCAATCTGTCACCACTTTAATCCATCTTGTAAATCACTTCCAGTTTAATTTTAAAGGACAAAACACCACTGTCTTCATGTCTTTTTCTATTTAAAAATTTAACAAGTGGCTCCCTTTGCCTATCTGATCAAATCCAAGTTTCCCCATTTGGTTTTGAAGACCTTCCATGGTGTGGCTTCATTTTGTCCGTCCAATCCACTGTCTACACAACTGTCAGAATCCCCTTCCTGAAAGATAGGATTATTCACTTGCATACTCAAAAATACTTTAAGACTCCATATGACCTAAGATAAATCATCTCAAATTCCTCACATTAGTTTTCTACTCTAGTAAGCCCTCACTTAACAATGTCAATAGATTCTTGGAAACTGTGACTTTAAGCAAAATTAAGTATAATGACAGCAAGTTGTTGGGTTTATTAGCTTCATCAATGTTATAAGGAAGCAACCTTGAATTAAATGACATTATTGGAAGACCTGCTGTACTTTGTTTCACTTAAGGTAGCAGTTTCCAAGAACCTATCAACAACATTAAGTGGGGAGTTAATATACTTGGCCCTGGTCTTTCTTGTCCAGGATATTCTCCCCTATAGACTCCAGTCATCAGCTCACTTCCCGAGTTGTCCTTCACAAATATTTCTTACATTTTCCTGTTTCTGTGTCTTTACAGTGTTCAAGTTGTTTCTGAACCAACTGTACTGTTCTTTTCCATATCTGTAGTACAAGTTAGCAGTCTTAAAATACTTTCAATCCACTAAGCTTTCTCCATCTGCTTTATCTCCATTGATAACCAATTTCTGTTTGGGGTCAGTCTTGAACAGAAATTCTGTTCTGTTGCACCATCTGACATAGTTAATTGCTCTTTGCTGCTTGGACCACTCTCCTCCTTTGGCTTCTAGGATACCACTTTCTCTTCCTTCTCTTCTTCTCTCTTCCATGAACTGGCCAGTCCTTCTTTAGCTTTTTTATTTGATATGAATTGTCCCAACCTATACAAGTTGAAGTATCTAAGATTTAACCCTCCTCATCTCTTTTCTAAACATACTCATACTCAGATTTCATCCAGTTCCATGGTTTTCAATTTCAACAATAGGTTAAAAAGAACTAATTTTCTATCTCCAGCTCTATCTCCTTTCCCCTGATTCCAGATTCATATATTCCAATGCCTAATCAGTATCTCCACTTGGATGTCAAAAGGGCATCTCAAACATAATATGCCCAAAACTAAATTATTTCCCTCTTCCCTAAAACTTGCATCTACATACCCTTCCTCATCTTAGTAAATGGCCCTCAGTTCTTCTAGATCTTAGAATCATCTCTGACTCCTCTCTTTCTCATCTAATCCATTAGCAAATTTTACATTGAAAATATGTCCAGAATTGCACTATGTCCACAACTGTTTCACTGCTACCACTTTGGTCCAAGCCACAATCATCTTTTTTTTTTTTAAATTGTTTCAATAGTATCTTTACTGATCTCTCTGTCCCTGCACCCCTAACCCTCAATGTGGTCTTTTTAAAGGCAGAACCCTGATTATGTAAACTCCTCTGCTCAAAACTCTCTTAGTAGCTTCCCATCTCATTTAGAATATAACCAAAGTCATTACCATGGCCTAAAAGCACTATGACATCTGACGCACCATTGCTTCTGAGTCCATTTGCTACCACATCTACTCTTAGCTCTAGCATTTCTAGCCTCCTTGCTAATTCTTACAGGACTCCAAGTACACTTCTGCTTCCGTATCTTTATACTTAATATTCCTTCACCAGGAATGTTCCTCCTCTAGATAGTCACAGGCTCTCTCACTTCCATCAGGTTCCCTTTTAACTTCTACCTTATATGTCTGGGTATAGTGGCTCATGCCTGTAACCCCAGTACTCTGAAAGGCGAAGGCAGGAGGATCATTTGAGGCCAGGAATTTGAGATTAGCCTGGGCAACACAATGAGACCCTGTCTCTACAAAAACTTTTTTAAAAAAATTAGCCAGGCATGGTAGCACATGCTTGTAGTCCCATCTACTCAGGAGGCTGTGGTGGGAGGATCACTTGAGTCCTGGAGGTCAAGGCTGCAGATCAAGCTGATACCATGCTGCTGCACTCCAGCATGAGTGGCTAAGAGAGACCCTGTCTCCCAAAACAAAATACAACACAACAAAAAATTCTACCTTATAATTGAGGCCTTCTCTAACTACCTTATATAAATTTGCAAACTTTCCCCCATCATTCTGTAGCCTTTACCTTGAGTTATTTTTCTTCATACCACTTATTACTACTTAACAAAGTATATATTTGTTTCTGTGTTTTATCTATATTCTTCCACTTGAATGTAAGTTTCTTTAGAGAATGTTTTCTTTCCTTCTGTATTCCTGGACCTAGAATACTGCCTAGCATGTTGTATGCATTTAGTTTACATTGAATAAAGGAATAATTGTCATCTATAAGACTAAAAGCTCCTGTGGCCATGGACTCTTACTGATTATATATTCCCAGTAACACCTACCTTAGTATCTTGCATATGGTAAAAGTTCAGAATGTTTGTCAAATAGGATTGCATCTTTTTTCTCTCTGCTTCTCAAAGATGTTCTCTGTTCCTTTTTGGCAAGTTTTCATACTGCCACCTGCTTCCTTCCTTCCTATGCCCCACCTCACTTCTGCCTTCTTTTCTATTTATGTTTTATTACAACTTCTTGGGATTCCAGGAAACTTCAAATTACAACTGTTATTTCTTAACTCTTAGAGGCCACACAGACTATGCCTCACAATTTAGCAGCTTATACTAGCATGTATTCTCTGCTTCCTGGGCATTCCGCCTTGCTGAATAATGGAATGAGCATTGCATTAACAAGAATATCCCTGCTGTTGCCTCCCACCCTCACTTCCCTCCCACCCTCACATCCTCCTTAACCCTTGGCAATCACTAATCTAGTTTCCATTTCCATAATTTTGCCATTTCAAGAATATTATATAAATAAAACCATGAAGTATGTAACATTTGGGAACTTTTTTTCACTCAGCATAATTCCCTGGAAATTCATTCAGGTTGTTGTGTGTATAGCCAGTCTCCTCCTTTTTAATGCTGAGTAGCATTTCTAGAAATTATTTTGATTTTTACTTTTCCTTATTCATCATATCCAATCTAAGAGCAAGTCTTGTCAGTTCTACCACCAAAGTCCATCTTGGTTCTTATCTCTTCTATTTATATGAATATATTTGTCTATACCATCATTAGCCCTTGCCTAGTCTGAGAACATCAAACTGATCCTGCTGCCTTCACTCCTGCCTCTTCACAATTAATTTACCACATAATAGGTTACGTTTCAACTAAAAATCTTTACATCACTCTCCAAAGGCCTCCCTCCTCCTTTCATCCATATGCTCATTAGAAAATATTTATTGTGTGCCAACTATATGCTGGTCATTGTTTAGACTTTGAAAAAGCAGTTATTATATTTTAAAAAATGACAAAATCCCTGATCTTGTGGAATTAATATAATAGTCAGGGGAAACCAAAAATAAATAAAACAAGTAAAATTCTGTAAAACAAAAAAATAAAGCAGGAAAGCAAGATGAGACGTTCTTGTAGGCAGGTGAGTTAAATTTTTAAATAGACTGGTCAGGGAAGGTCTCGTTGAGCAGATGACATTTGAGCAAAATATGAAGGAGACGGAAAGAGATACACAGATAACTGGGTGAAGAACATTCCAGGTAGAGGGAATAGCAAATATAACAGGACAAGATGAAGGCAGGGTGGGAGTATCTGAGGAACTGAAGGAAAATCTGTGTGGCTGGGGTCAAGTGAGCAAGAGGAGGACATTTAGGAGATGAGGTCAGAGAGGTAATGGGTCCAGATATCTTCCGGCTTTTTAGGCCACTTATAATACCTACGACATCATTTACTCTAAATGATAGCAAGCTTTGGTGAGTTTTAAGCATAATTTGACTTTAAAAATTTCACTCTGGCTGCTGTATCAAGAATAAAGCACAGGAGGAAGGGGGAAGCAAGCTGATTAGTGAAGAGGTGATTCCAAAAATTAAAGCAAGAGATGGTGGTGGTTTGCAGTAGAGTTGTAACTTTGGAGGTGGTGTGAACTGATTGAGTCTGAATATGCCTTAAAGGTTAGAATTGGAGGGTTTGTTGGTAGATTTGATGTAGAGAGTAAGAGAAAAAGTCAAGAATGACTCTAAGGTTTTGAGTCTGGGCAACTGTACAATGGAGTGACCCATTCACTGAGGTGAAGAGTACAGCTAGAGCAGGTTTGGGTGAGCTACATGGGGAAGCTTGGTTTGGGACAAGCTTATGTTGAAATGCTGAGTCTGAGGCTAATCGTCAGTGTTGCGGCAATAATTTGGGAGTTGTCAATGTGCAGACTGCATGTAAAGCCATTAAGACTAGATGTTATCATTTAGGACACTGGTCTAGATGGAGATGTCCAAGATCTCTGGGCTCTTCAAAATGAAAAGGCCTAAAAGACGACAAGTAACTAGCAAAGGGCACTGCAGAGGACTTAGAAAAAACCCCACATTCCTTACTATAATCATGACCTGGCCCTTGTCAAACTCTTGAACCTTACTCCCTGTACACAGGACACTCAGTTTTTGAAACGCACACACTAAGTTCCTTCCTGTCACATGGTCATTGTCTTTGCTGTACCTTCCAACAAGCGTATTACCCTGGCTCTAGTTTTAATCACTCAGACTAGAAGAGTTCTCTTACTACAACTCTCAGCTAACTTGTTACTTTATCAGACTTTTCTCTAATTTCCTTAATTCCCATCTGAGTTTTCTCTAACCATCCTAATTAAGCCCAACCCAACTCTTCACCAAATTATAGTTCTTACTATATCTTGAATTTTTTTCACTTATTTTCTGTCTAGAAACCCATTCTCACTTTAACAGTAGCTTACAAAATGATTAGTGTATGCCGAATAAAAAAGCCCAGCTACTCCTCCCTGTATGCAACTTCCTGGAGAGCAGGGGCCTCCTCATCTTGTCCTTTGCCGCATCCCAGTGCAGTCACATTGCCTCAGCAATCAATTCTGAGCTTTCAATAGTTATTAATGGAACAGTGTGGAAGCCACTGACTGGTGACTGAAGGGCAGCAATATAAAGAGGATACCGACAAACACGTAGAGGGCACAGCTTTCGGTCACTCACGCCCTAACGCAGAGGGAGGGACAACCCGCGCGCATGCGTCCTTGTTCTCTGCTCGCCAGGCTGAACCCGCCCCTTTCCGTAGGCCAGTTTTACCACTGCACATGCGCAGTATGGGATCTGTCTGTTCGTTTGTCGGCGCTATCAATAAAGTTTTGGTGAGCACAGACTCCCTTTTCTTTGGCAAGATGGCGGAGTACGACTTAACTACTCGCATCGCGCACTTTCTGGATCGGCATCTAGTCTTTCCGCTTCTGGAGTTTCTCTCTGTAAAGGAGGTGAGGAGGTCTTTGAGCGCGAGGAAGGCGTGGGAACCGGTGAGGTGCTGAGCTAGGCCGAAAGGCGGTGGCTGTAGCCCTAGGCCCGACACGTGCGAGTCGGTCGCGAGTTTGGTTCCTGAACTGACAGTAACGACCTTCTGGCAGTTTAGCGTCGTCCCAGTTAAGAAGCACCTCAGTATTCGGCAGTGAGGAGGAGGGAGGTTACGGAGAGAGAAAAGACGTCTGTTTCACTTACTGAGGCGTCAATGCCGGAGGGACGTTCGCATCAGTTCCTCTCGGAAGTTGGCGATTCGCTGGTTTCGCTAGAGAACATTAGAGTTTCACAGGCCGGGTTCTAAAAGCAACTTGGAATGTTGTTAGAGCTTTTGATTTTTCTTTTGGAACTCTGGGAAGCCGGGCCTTGGCTATGGTTTTGTGCTTGTCGAGTCGTTTGGAGTGACTCTCTCACGCCTAAAATAAGTAGAGCTTTAATTTCCATGACTTTGTGAGTTCTTTGCGTTGAGTTTTCCTTGTCTTTGTTAAGTAAGACTTTCTAGAACAGCACATTTTGTCCGATGGGGACGGAGCTCCCCTGCGCCCCCTCCCAAAAAAGCCTCCACAGTCTATGTGTTTTTCCAATGTGTATATTGTACCGACTTCAGGTGATTTGAATGGTCGTTAATGTTCAATTACCTACTCAAGTTATCGTGAATATATGTGTAGTTCTGGAACTTCATTTTAAAGCTTATCTCACTCAGTCCTAAAAGTTTTATTGGACTTGAAAGTTGAGGCTAAAAGAAAATTGAGCTTAGTTATATCTTGATTTTATTGAGAATTTGATGCTTTTTAATAATTATAGTAAAGTACTTTGCTATGATGAAGGAATTCGGATTTTGGCCAGAAAAATAAGTGAATTCTTTTTCTGGAAGTAGATCACAATTAAGTCTACTTAGGGCACTCTAGATTTGGGGAGTGGATTTTGTGTAGCAAAAACCAAAAAGCAATACAACATCCTACAAAACCAGCTTCCAGGTGGTTGTGGCTCATTAGACAGGTATAATCATATTCATATGAACCTTTTCCAAACATAGACAACTCTAAAATTGTTGATGATAGGAAACTGCTAAGATCATTTTCAGTAAATGTCCAATAATGTCTTGTCATGTAAAACTTAATCTTGAAAAGATATGTTTTTGCTTTGATTCTTCTTTTTTGTATTTTAGACCTGGAGTAAAACATTCCCATCTGCATTGTTTTCTTTCTGGAAAAGTGAGGACAAAAGATCTAGTAAAAGTGCCACATTTTGAAAGTCTTTGCCAGCTACTTATAGAAGTACTTCTGAACTAGCTGAACTTTATATATTGTTGTGTTCTTATACTTTGATTTTTTTATGACAGACAGAAGAAAAGGAGGAATATGTAAATATAAATTAGATTTTCATAGGGCTAGACGAATACTGTTAACTGCAGGCAGTTGAGAATCAGTAGGAAAAACTGCCGAATACCCGCCTCCTTGGAGAAAATGTTGGTAAGATAGCTGTCATACACCAAGAGGAAGACAGATGCTGGAGTATTCACTTAGCAGTTACTAAGTACATTTGACTCTTGGACGATACAGGGGATAAGGCTGACCACCTGCAGTCAAAAATCCATGGATAACTTTTGACTATCCCAAAACTTTACTGCTACACTAATGTTGACAGGAAGGCTTACTGAGAACATAAACAGTCCTGTTTTGTATGTATTATATACTATATTCTTACAATAAAGTAAGCTAGAGAAAATAAAATGTTCTTAAATCATAAGGGAGAGAAAATATATTTACTATTTAATAAGTGGAAGTACATCATCATAGAGGTCTTAATTGGCTTCATATTGAGTAGGCTGAGGAGGAGGAAAAGGAGGAGTTGGTCTTGCTATTTCAGGGGCAGCAGAGGTGGAAGAAGTAGAGGAAGTGGAAGGGAAGTCAGGAAAGGCAGGCATACATTATGTAACTTATATTGAAAAAAAAAATTGTGTAAATGGACCTGTGTGGTTCAAACCCTTGTTGTTCAGGGGTTACTTGTATAGGGCCAGATAATTATGAGAAAGTCAAGATAAAACCCACACATCTCACCACTAAAAAAACTTACCTATCCTTTAGAGTTGAATTTTTGTTTTGTTTTGTTTTTGTTTTGTTCTGTTTTGTTTTGTTTGTTTTGTTTTGTTTTGTTTTGAGATGGAGTCTCACTCTGTTGCCAGGCTGGAGTGCAATGGCATGATCTTGGCTCACTGCAGCGATTCTCCTGCCTCAGCCTCCTGAGTAGCTGGGATTACAGGTGTCCACCACTATGCCTGGCTAATTTTTGTATTTTTAGTAGAGATGGATTTTCACCATGTTGATCAGGCTGAGTCTCGAACTCCTGACCTCCTGATCCACCCACCTTGGCCTGGCGGAATGTTTTTGATATAAGGCAAAAAGTAATAAATGTCGGAGAGCTACTAGTAGAGCGCTATCAAAATTGAGATTCTGTTATCTTCAGTGAGCAAAAAGGACTTTGAGGAGGTGAGGCTTTGAGTCTTGAAGACTAGATGGTTAGGATAGAATCAGTGATCCTACTATGTGAGGATACAGCAGCCCCCCACATCCCCTTACCAGTTTCAATTTCTGCAGTCCCAGTTAATTATGGTCCAAAAATATTACATGGAGAATTCCAGAAATAAGTAATTCATGAGTTTTAAATTGTGTGTATAAAAGTTTTAATTATGTGTATTAAAAAAAAAAAGTAAATATAGAATTGGGGCTATCTGCTGTTTCAGGCATCCCCTGGGTTGTCTTGGAACATTTAGCTCATTGATAAGGAAGGGCTATTTTGCACCAAAAGAAAAACAATTTCATCTATTTGTAGTACATTGGGGAATATAAGCCTCATGAGAGTGGAAGCTTCCTTGTGCTCTCAGCCCATAAAATGGAGTCTGGCATAAAGGCTTTTTATATTTCTTAATAAATAATTGAATGAATACATGTTTGTGTCTCACTGTTCTTTACTTTCATGTGAGGCAGAAGACCAGATAGTAAAATATTTAGGACCCTGGGCTCTGAATTGGACCCTGTATTAGAATCGTGGCTCTGTCATTTAATACCTCTGTGCTGTCAGAGCAGATTCTTTTACCTTCTTAACCTTTTCTCATGAATAAGATGTTAATACTACCACCATTTCATGGGGTTAGAAAAATTATGTGAGATAATATGTATGCACTTTGCTCTTCTGGGACAGAATGAGTACTCCTAAATATTTTCTTTTTTGAGACAGGGTCTCACTTTGTCACCCAGGCTGGAATGCAGTGGCACAATCTTAGCTTACTGCAGCCCCGGCTTCCTGGGCTCAAGCGATTCTCCACTTCAGCCCCCTAAGTAGCTGGGACTACAGGTGTGTGCCACCACGCCTGGCTTATTTTTTTGTGTGTATTTTTTTGTAGAGATGGGGTTTTGTCATGTTGCCCAGTCTTGTCTTGAAATCCTCAACTCTATCTGCCCACTTGGCCTACCAAAGTGCTAGGATTACAGGTGTGAGACACCACCCTGGCCCTAAATGGTTTTTATTTTGGGAAGATTAGGCCATTCTATATTGGTATGGGATGAGAGAGGGAGACAGTGAGGGTTTTGATGAGTAAGGTAAAGACGAAATGGTCACTAATAAACTGATCAAAGAAAAGTACAAGGATTCCTTAAGTGTGGAGGGTCCAACTGAGATTGGAATCATACCTTATAGAGCTAATAATGATTGTCATTCTCAGGGCGGGGAGTGGTAGAAGGCTATGGGAGTAGTACAGAAATATTTAGGGGTTGGCTTGTACAGAAATGTCATTTAGAGAAGCACAGATGTGATCAAATAACATTATTGCCTAGTTCTGAAACATTTTCTAGTCTTCCTTAGCCAGAACCTAGAGAGTAGATGACTTTTTTTTTTATAGTTAGTTATTAACACTAAATTATATAGTTGGAGAAAATAGTTTGAATGACTCAATGATAGAGCTAAAGGGAAAATCTTTGAAATAGCTAAAAATAATATCCAAATTAATGTAGAAAGTGACATCAAAAAGGGTGTTAAATTGGAAAGAGCAGAAAGTCTGAGGCTGATGATTTTAATGGTATTGGTGAAAGGGGTTGTTAGTTTAAGTTGGAATTCTTGGAGATGAGATACTTGAAAGTTGTTATAATTTGTGGGATAAAGGAATTTTAGGGCTCAAGCTTTTAAAGAGTCATCAATATGGCATTATGTTTGTGTAGAATGACAGCAGAGGAAGAGATGGCAAAAAAAAAGATTCTTAATCTGTTAAAAAGTAGTATGTTTTCAAGAGGTTGATAGACCAGGGATCAGCAAACTATAGCCTGGGAATCAGATAGCAGCCTATTTTTTTGTGATTTTGGGGATAAGAACAGTTTTTAACAGAGGAACATTTGCAAACATTAGCAGTTACACAATACTGACTTTATACCCCAATTAAGTGAAATGTTTTCTCCTGAAAAAGCATTCTATTCTTATTAGTAGACCTGTATTACAAAAATGTTTACTGTTACTATTTTTGTTTCAAAATTTTAAAAAATTGTGGAAAGTTGATTTTCCTTTTTCATGTGAGTACTTATATAGTATTTTCAATTGTTGCTTCTTGATACACAGCCTAAAGTGTTTGTGTTCTGCCCAGAAGGCAGAATTGAGAGGCAGGTGTAGATTTGCGAACAGGCCAGTAACATCTGATGGCAGGAGGAGCAAGCCTATTTTATCTACTGTGGAGAGAGATGTGGTAAATTAAAAGCTGTTACTGGAGTGGTGAGGAGAGGTAGCATGCTAGGAAAATGTTTTTATTTTTGATTAAGGTTTCTATAGGGCAAACTGATGAGAAGTCAAGATTTTTCAGGTAAATTTTTTATCAGATAAAACATTCATTCATACAAGTACACAAATATAAATGTACTGGTCAATGATATATGTATTTTTCCAAAATGAATAGTGAATACATTTTTGTGACCACCACTCAGATTAATAAATAAAACATTACAGACATCCTTAAACATTCCTTCTGACCCTTTAGTCACTACTCACATCCCTTAAAGGTAAACTCTAGTCTGATGATTCATTTTGTGTGTTTTTGATTTTTATATAGATGGAATTAGGAATTAAGCATTTACCACCATGTGCTGCTTTGTATGACTTCTTTCACTCAGCATTGTCTATAAGTCATGTTTTTAGGATAGCAGTAGTAGTTCATTGATTTTTCAATGAAAATAGCCAAATGTTAAAATATTGTTAATAAGCTGTAGTTTGTTTTTTCATTTTAACATTGATAGACATGGCTATTACAAATAGTGCTCCTGTGTACATTTTTGGAAGTGCACTTTGAATATATGCACCCATTTTTTGGGGGTGCCTTGGAACAGAATTGCTGCATCAAAAAGTATGTTTGGCTTTGGGAGATAAAAATCTTACAAAGTGGTTGTATTCCTGCCAGAAGAGTATATGTTCCAGGTAGTCTACATCTACACCAGCACTGGTATTGTCAGGATTTTTAAAATTTTTATTGCAATTTTTAATCTTCATTTCCTTTACGATTAATGAAGTTGAGAATCTTTTCATGTGCTTATTGCCCATTTGGTTGTCTTCTTTTTTGAAGTGCCTATCTTTTAGCCATTTCAATTGGATGGTCTGTCTTGTCTTACTCATTTGTAAGAGCTCTGCGTGTAATTTGGAAGGTTCGGTTTTGCTCTCATGGCTAAATACCATTTGACCACTTTCATCTTTACTTCTTGCAGGCAGTGAAGTATTGTGGCATTTTCCTGGATTTTTCTTTCCTTGTAAAATTAAATTCAATACAGAAATCTTTTCTTTTGCTGAAGCATTTCTGTCCCTGAATATCGTGTAGAATCCTTACATATTAGTCAGTCCACTTTATGTTTATGTGAGTTTCTGTATTTATCTATTTACTCCCTGTGCTGTAGGTTAAATTATGTTTCTTGGACTCTTTGCAAAGCAAAAACCTGATGTAACATGGTCGACTTAAAAAATGGGTGCAGTTTTGTTTCAGCAATGTGGATGGAGAAGCGTGTAAGAATTTATTCATGATTACCTGGTTATGGCGAGGTGACAGCTGTATGTGCTTTACAGAAGAGATGGTGTTGGTTTTGTTTATTTATACACAGCCTTGCCTAGAAAGGGTAAGAGATGATTTGTAGGGACATTTAAAAAATAAGATCGTATAAATCAGAAGTAGAGGGCACTGACTATAACAATTCTCTTCATTTTAAAATTTTCAGGTAAGTAAAATACTTTTACATCCGTAGGTTGGTTACTTGCTATATTGCTTGCCATTATTATTACGAGAGTGGGTAATTAATATTTTATAGTATTTTATAAAGTGTTTCTTGAAATATTATTTCCAGGTAAATTAACCTTAGTATTAATCAGTTTATTTGGGAAACTTAAATATATTCATTAGACAGTTATTTTCTTTTGCAGATATATAATGAAAAGGAATTATTACAAGGTAAATTGGACCTTCTTAGTGATACCAACATGGTAGACTTTGCTATGGATGTTTACAAAAACCTTTATTCTGATGATATTCCTCATGGTAAGTTTTGTCATTAGAACTGAAACTTGTCTTGTGACATGAGGATGTGTGTATTAAAGTTTTATGATTTATAAAAGAGCTTTAGCCAAAAGATTTAATTATTATTTGAATGTTAATGTTCTTTGAGAGAGGTTATGTAAAGGTTTCGTGTCTTCTAAAGTATATTGTTTTCTCCTTGTGAAAGATGTGGAACTACTTTAAAATACGGTCATCAGATGCCTTCAGTCATAGTATATATCATCAAAGTTGTGCTTATGACTCACATTCCTTGCAGTTATCTGAGAATATTTCAGTTCTTTGGTGGCTAACATTTTCAGTGAGTGCATTGTGTCCCTTAGAGATTTTTTTTTTCATTTTGAGGTACCTAGTGTAAACATTGTTCTCTAAATATTGGTCCCCAGGACCAGCATCATCAATTCACCTGGGAGAGCTTGTTAGAAATGCAGATTTTGGGCCGCACACCAAACCTACTTAATCAAAGCTGTTAAGTGAGGCCTAGCACTCAAGTTGAAGAATTACTGTGGTACAGTGTTTTCTAAATCCTTGCTTTCTGTGGTAATAGATGTTCCTTAAAAAAAAAAAAAAAAAAAGTGGTCCCATGAGTTTGGGAAATAATTATGTGTGTCATTTCTTCTACGCATATTACATTTTTAAACGTTCCAAGAACTCTTGCAGTAGAGAAATATGGTATACTCTGTTTAAACTGACATTTTTCAGAATTTGATCATAGATCTCCTGTGTTTGAGAAAGACTATTATAGAATATACTTTCTAAAATATAATGCAGAAATTATTACATTAAACATAATCCACCTGTTTGATTTACAGTTCCCTGCAATAACAGTGGCTCTTCTTTAATTTTAGTTTGTCATGGAGAAGTAAACAAAAAGGAAACTTTTTTTTTTTTTTTTTGAGACAGAATCTTGCACTGTCCACCCCGGTTAGAGTGCAATGGAATGATCTCGGCTCATTGCAACTTTTGCCTCCTGATTTCAAATGATTCTCTTGCCTCAGCCTGCTGAGTAGTTGGGATTATGGGCGTGCACCACCATGCCTGGCTAATTTTTGTATTTTTAGTGGAGACGAGGTTTCACCATATTGGCCAGGCTGGTCTGAAACTCCTGACCTCATAATCTGGCGGTGTCAGCCTCCCAAAGTTCTGGGATTACAGGTGTGAGCCACTGTGCCTGGCCAGACACTTATTTCTTAGTTTCTTAATGAAACATTGAGATGTTATTAGGGTTGGCTATGTGCAAGATTTCTCTACCTTTTCATAATGCAGTAAAAAGGAATGATAGAATTTGGTTGGAGAGATTATAGAGCTGGATTTATAGTTAAAAGAGATTATCATTAACTGGATTTAAATTCCGTTCAACCTAGTTGATAACCTGTAATAGTAATATGTAAACCCCTCTGAGTTTTTGTTCAGAAACTCTGGGATAATATTCATCTAAGAAAATTAAATGGGAACAAATATAAAAACACTTGGAATGAAGTCTCTGCAATGGAGAATTAAATGAAAATAATTCTGTCCTACCCCTACTTTTTTTTTCACCTCCCTACTGCCACCCCAGGCTGTATATTCTCCAGTTTCCCTTAAGAGTAAGAAAAGGATTCAGAAAAGGATTCCCTTTTCCTTTTTATGCCTTTGTATTACTAGAGGAAGAAATTAGGGATCTGGGGATGTTACTGAGTTAGTAGCCCCTGGCATATGAATATATTGGGGTAAATAAATGTATATATAATTTAAATGCATTGAAAAATTTCCAGACATTCTCATGAATGAGAAAATGTAGCTGGACATGGTGGTGTGCGCTTGTAGTCTCAGCTACTCGATAGCTTCAGCCGGGGAGGCAGAGATTGAAGTGAGTCAGTACTATACCACCTCATTCCAAAGTAGAAGGATGTAGTGAAACACAGTTTAACATTCCTTAAAATTGTAGTACTCTTCTGCATTTTTAATTAGCTTTGAGAGAGAAAAGAACCACAGTTGTTGCACAACTGAAACAGCTTCAGGCAGAAACAGAACCAATTGTGAAGATGTTTGAAGATCCAGAAACTACAAGGCAAATGCAGTCAACCAGGTAAACTCTTCTTAATTTTGAATTCTAAAAATTCTTTTTTCTGGATTAATACAAATGTTAATTCAAACTTATCCCGTATCCCATAGTAAAAGTTCATGGTTTAAATGAGTGCTTTATTCATTTTTAAATTTTTACTTATCCTTATTTCATAGGGGCTCGTATAAATAATACATGTTAATATTAACACTAATTTCTTTTTTTAAAACTTCTTTACCACTTATCTATACTGATTATGCTACAGAAATTTCGTCTCCTATTTTCCCCTTCCCGGGGACATTTGGCAGTGTTTGGAGATACTTTTGGTTGCCATAACTGGAGGGGTGCTATTGGCACCTAGTAAGTAGAGGCCAGTTATGCTGTTAAACATCTTACAGTGCATAGGCCAGCACCCCTCCTGCTACTCTCCAACAAAGAATTACCCAACTCAAAATATCCGTTAAGAAAGCCTGTGCCGCTGCATCATGGCTCACACCTATAATCTCAGCACTTGGGGAGGTGGAGGCAAGCAGTTCCCTTGAGCCTAGGAGTTTGAGACCAGCCTGGGCAACATGGCGAAACACTGTATCTACCAAAAAAATAAAACTTAGAAAATATTAGCCAGGTATATGGTGTGCGCTTGTAGTCTCAGCTACTTGTTACTTGGAAGGCTGAGGTGGGAGGATGACTTGAGCCCAGGAGGTGGAGGTTGCAGTGAGTTGATAGCATACCACTGCATTCCAAAGTAGGCAATGTAATGGAACATTGTTTTGAGGGAAAAAAAAGAAAGAAATCCTGTGCCTGGGCAATACCTAAAGCCCTGGAGCACGTGGGTATCTCCTTATAAGAGAAATCTGAGCTCACTTTATCACTGGCTACATTCTCTCATATCCTTCCAAGCTCCTTTCCCAGCCCAAGGAGTGTCGTTTTGAGCTGATGAGATTATTTTATTCCTAACTTCCCTTTAGCTAGAAATAGACTTACTGTTTCATTTCCAAAGAAAGCATGTGCCTACTTAGTCTTAATTTAGTATATGTTACTGGTGGAAGCCCTTTGGGTTATTAGAAACATTTAAAAATAAAATCTTCTACTAAAATTGAATATTATCATTTGAGATAAATTCTAGCCACCAGTAAATTGCTTGAGGAATTGCTGGATATTTTGCCATGTTATACCTTTAATTTCTACAAGTTCAAACCAAATTTTTAGAGATTGACTCTTAAGTTTTCCTTTGTGATTTGAAAAAGTGTTACCAGATATTTTTAGAAAAGCAACAAATACACAATTACTGTGCCATATGATAGCATACTATACTATACTATAGCATATACTACATATATATGCAGTTATAAATGCAGTCAGCTGTCTGTTCTGCATCTGTGGATTGAACCAATTACAGATTAAAGATATTCAGGGAAAGAACCTACAAAATAACAATACAACAATAAAAACTAATACAAATAAAACTATAGTATAACCACTAACAACTATATGATACTTGCATTGCATTAGGTATAAGTAATCTAGAGATCATTTAAAGTATATGGGAGGATGTGTATAGTTTACATGCAGATACTATGCTATTTTACATAAAGGACTTGAGCACCTGCAGATTTTGGTATTTGTGGGTGCTGGTGGGTGGGGGGAGGTGGGCAAGGGTGGTGGGCAAGGTCTTGGAACTAATGCTCTGGGGATACTAAGGGATGACTGTATACACATGCGCACAAGCACACACACACAGATATATATATACAAACATTACATGCATAGGCAGAGCTATATATTATGCTAAACTACTTGTATGCTTTTAGAATAAATAATTCTAGATCTTCAAGTCACATGTGGGTGATTACCAAGGGACAGCTGAAATAATCCTGATGTTAGACTACAACAGAGAATTTAGGATGCTGTAGTTTAGTCACTCAAAGACTGGGAAGTAATGGGGTGAGAGTATGAATAAGATAAATGTAGATGTGTTCACCAGTTAGTAGAAAAAGAGAGGCACTTAGGAGGCACTGAATTTGATATAAATGAAGAGATCATGTGTTAAAAACTTATAATCTTACTCTACTTAGAAACTACCTATTTTCAGCATGGAAACCTTTTTCTGACAATTCCCCCTTTTTAAGTTTCATAGAACGTATAGTATTGTACTTACATTTTCCCAGAAATAATCAGCCAGAGTACAGTGATTTATACCTGAGTGGTGAAAGTACTGCAATACAAAGTTATTCACTGTGATCCACTGCAAGCGTTCAGTTTTTGTTGAAATTCTTTTATGTTGAGATTTCATGTACGTTTCATATTCAGTATTATAATATGCCTATATTATTTTTTATAGGGACATATCTTTGCCCCATTAAATCAAGTAAAATTGTGCTTCCAAAGACACATTACAGCATATTTCTTCTCGTGAGAAGGATAAGAAAATGTTTTCATTTTGGAAAATGCAATTGGGTACAGTGACTCAGGCCTGTAATCCCAGCACTTAGGAAGGCATGGTGGTGAACGCTTGTAATCCCAGCTACTTGGGAGGCTGAGGCAGGAGGATTGCATGATCCTGGAAGATGGAGGTGGCAGTGAGCCAAGATCACACCATTGCACTCCATCCTTGGGTGACAGAGTGACACTCCATCTCAAAAAACAACAATAACAATGAAAATGCTCGTAAGGTAGACAACTATACCCATATATCACCTGTCCCTTGATGTCTTTATCAGTTTTTTTTTTACCAGTCTGTCAACATCTCAAGATAATGCAAAGCTAATTTAAGAAATAGTAAATTTTGCACTTAGTTACATGTAATGATTAGGGTATGTAGAATAGCTGTCATGTACATCAGATATGATTTATTTATTTTGAGACAGAGTCTCACTCTGTCACTCAGGCTGGTGTGCAAGCGTGCCTTCTTGGCTCACTGCAACCTATATCTCCCGGGTTCAAGCGATTCTTCTGCCTCAGCCTCCCTTAGGTGAGATTTTAGGCACCTGCCACCATGTCCGGCTGATTTTTGTATTTTTAGTGGAGATGGAGTTTCACCATGTTTGGCCAGGCTTGTTTCGAACTCCTGACCTCAGGTGACCCACCCACCTCGGCCTGCCAAAATGCTGTGATTATATCCATGAGCCACCGTGGACAGTCAGGCATGGTTTATTAATCTTGTAAATTTGATTTTTAAAGTTTGTAGTTCCCCTTGTATACTTATATTCAAAACATGTAATATCCTGCTTATTTTATTCTGGAAGTCTTACTTAAAGCATTTAAGTAATTTTTTAAGGTGGTTTTATGTAGATAATGACTTAGAAGTTGGGTATGCTTATTTTGTTTTCTGTGGCCCTTAAAATAAAGTAATTTTTGTTTTTTTTTTTATTATTTAGAGATGGTAGGATGCTCTTTGACTATCTGGCTGACAAACATGGTGTAAGTGTTTTAAAAATACTTCAATGTTGTCATGTTTTAATAATGCTGACTAAAGACTAGTTTGTACAGATAGGCTCATGGCTTGGCCTACGAATATGATTTCCAGATTAATTTATTATATCTCGTTATGTTTTTAAAATTTCGGTTTTTATAAATTGTGGCTGTTAGGAAAATATATGCTAACAGCTCACCTTTAGATAACAGAAATTCTCAAAGCTTTCATTAATTCCAAGTTATAATAGTTGACAATAATTGTTGGCATTTTATATTCGTGTCAACAGCAAGCTAAGTATCATAGAGCACAGGATGCCTTTTCTTATGGATTAACAAGTAAGGCAGACAGAATTAAATTTGAATTAAAAATGTTTGAAGCAATAAAATTAACTAATACTTTGGCTGCTTTGTGGAACACAATAGCCTTTGAAATTATCAAGGTTTTTATAAATCCCCAAATTCACAAATAAATAAATGTCGTAAGCTTTCCTAATTGAGATTTCTCTCAATCTCATTTCCTTTGTGTTAACTCAAAGCATGAGGGTTTGCATATAATTAATTATTTAAAGGGTCCCTAACCCTCAGGCCACGGACCAGTACTAGAGGGCCACAGAGCAGATGATCAGGTGAGCAAGCATTACTACTTGAGTTCTGCCTTCTGTCAGATCAGTGGAGACATTAAATTCATAGAGCAAAAACCATACCATGAACTGTGCATGCAAGGCATCTAGGTTGCGCGCTCCTTATGAGAATCCAACTGATGCCTTGATGACCTGAGGTGGAATAGTTTCATCCCCAAACCACCTCCTGTACCCCAACTCCCATTAGTTTACTTCCTTAAATAACTCCAGAGGTTACTTTAAAATAGTCTCCCAAAAGCTGCCACCAAAATAAATACCATAATTGGAGATACATTTGATTCATAAAATATACACTAGAAATTGGTGCACTCAGCATCCACAGTTTTGCCCTCAAAGACTTATGACTTGTAATGGAATTTTAAAATTCTAAATTAACAAAGAGAACTTAATCTTTTTTTTCTTTTTAGTTTAGGCAGGAATATTTAGATACGCTCTACAGATATGCAAAATTCCAATATGAATGTGGGAATTACTCAGGAGCAGCAGAATATCTTTATTTTTTTAGAGTATTGGTAAGTATAAGTACTCGATTTTTTTTTGTCTTTTGTAGGATTCCCTTGGTTCTTAAAAACATGTCTATAGATTTGGATCTGTTCATTAAGTTTTCAACAGTCATTGGCAAAAGAGAAAAAAGTAAAGAAAACCTTCCCACTCAAAAACAGAAACCAGAAACCTTGTTTCAGGGCCTCAAAATTTGTAGGTTGATTTAACTTGTCCTTGAAATCTAAAGTAGGAACCACGAATTTGTTGTTTTAGGTATAATTTTATGGTTTTTAGCATTAACAGTATCTTATCTTGTAATGGATTTATTATTATACTATACAGCACAGCGAGTGGCACATTGTAGGTGCTTAATTAATATTGATGAGTAAATCCATTATTCCTGATTTAATACTTTATGGTATATATATTTTCCTTGAACTTGTTCTAAACAACTGTGGAATCCGAAGGTGGTGTGAATTATTTTTTGCCTTAGTAGTAACTTTTTTCCAGTTATCTCTGCCTTCAGCTATTAGAATATAGAGATCAATGGTTTCTTCATTACATGAGATGTAGATGAGTTTAAATGGTACTATTACCTATAAAGTATCCTGTTACCTTATATTTGACAGGCTTCTAGATTTAGTGCTTTTGTTAGAGAAGCAGAGTTGTGTGAAGCCAGATTAGAAATTAGGCCTTGGCCAGGCACGGTGACTCGCGCCTGTAATCCCAGTACTTTGGGAGGCCAAGGCAGCGTATCACCTTACCTCAGGAGTTAAGCCTGGCCGATCGCGAAAACATGTCTCTACTAAAAATACAAAAATTAGCCAAACATGTGGCATGTGCCTATAATCCCGGCTACTTGGGACGCTGAGGCAGGAGAATCACTTGAACCTGGGAGGTAGAGATTGCAGTGAGCCGAGATGGTGCCACTGCCCTCTAGCTTGGGTGACAGAGTGAGATTCCATCTCAAAAAATAATTGAAATAAAATAAAATAAATAAAAATCAGGCCTTCAAATTGATGTACTTTTTTCTTACTCCGTCTTCTGTTTAGGAAAGTGTATTAAATGCCTTCTAGAGTTATCAAAACATTCTTGTATTAACTGGCCTCTCATTTGAGAAATTATAATTTGTTACTCACCTTCGACTAGTAAGTAGGAACTGAAAATCTAAGATTTTTTTTTTTTTTTTTTTTTGAGACAAGGTCTTGCTCTTACTCAGGTTAAAGTGAAGTAGTGCCGTCATAGCTCACTACAGCGTTGAACTCCTGTGCTCAAGAGATTCTGTTGCCTTCTGAGTAGCTAGGACTACAAGTATGCATCACCACAAGTATGCATGGTTAACTTTTAATTTTTTTTTTCTGAGATGGAGTCTTGCTGTGTTGCACAGGCTGCTCTCAAACTCCTGGCCTAAAGTGATTCTCCCTCCTCAGCCTTTCAATGCTTTGGGATTTACAGGCGTGAGCCACTGTACACTGCCTGTCTAAGATTTCTCTAGTTAATCATAGAAGTTGGAAAAAGACCATGAAACAGAGACTTTTTGTCTTCCAACCTTGGAAGAGTTTGTTTCTTTTTGCTTATTTGTTTATTTTCTGGTGCTTTTTCCTTCACTTTTGGCTCCACATGTCACAAAATAAAGTCTTATGGCTGCTGTCTGTGGTTATTTTCTGGGAAATTAAATTTTCATTTTTGGGGGAGGGAGAGGTTAGTATTACTGATTCAAGTAATTTCTACGTTTAAATTGCATAGACAACTTCACTTTTTGAAACTCCACCGTACAATAAAGAAAAAGATTTTATGTTTATTTCCAACTTTGCTTAAGAAAAACAACTTTTTCTCTTGCTCCCATTTGTAGATGAATTCTTAATTTACAGATTAGCTGTGGTTCATTTGCAAGTGCACTGAAGGTAATCAGTGATGCTAAACTTGTAGTAACTTATCAAAAAATTCCATCAGTTTTACTTTGAATATTACGAGGGATTTAGGAGAGCAAAAGTTGATTACTTTGGAAATGTAAACAGCTTAAACCAGGATTGTAAAATCAGAAGCCTGGTATGATTACAGGTACGTGAAAAGACTTGGTTATTTATATCATTTGTTAATGCTGGGAGTGAATTTTGAGAATGAAGATTTAATGTCATGTTAGAGTTTCAGCACAGTAAATTTATTGTTGCTGGCCAACGAGTGAATGTGCCATTTTGCTAAGACATGGAAACTTAAGGTAACTGCTGGAAATCCAGATATTGAAACTCTTCTAGCATATCCACCCTTGAAAGCAGGTTGGTATGAAGAGCCAACTGTAATGACATGGAGTTTAGCCAGAGCAGTACACATGAACCTTTTGAGGATTAAAAAACTTGCTACACTGTTACAGAAAGCTTCTGTTCTAACACATATAACACATTCTAGTGTTGATAGTATCATTATAGTTAATGTAGTATGGTTTTATAATTTGTCTGAAAATTTCTGCAGATGACAGGTTTGTACTTAAAGGCTTGGTGAATTTTTGTTTACTTCTTTAAAATAAGAAGATACAAGTTAATTCCCTGTTTTAAAAAAAACTTGGGGGTTAGTTTTAAGCTTCTGCATTGCCCCTAACAAATTTTATACTGGAACTCAAATGATACTTTGATTAAGTGATTGAGCACTGATATAAACACTAAGTTAATATGTTTTACATCAAGAGCAGTCAACATACAGTTATTTGAAATTCTTAGAAGTTACGTTCAATTCATTTTAAAGTTTTTGTCCCGTCTTGTGCCACAAAATATTTGCATTAGGTGCGAGTTTGTTGCTTCTTATAGGCATATTGGCAGGCTAACAGAGCCAAGTTTAAAAGAATAGATTACATTACTTATCTTTTTCTTTTGATTTGAATAGCCAGTACCATAAGATCTGTGTATTTGTCTGAAGTTTTGTTTAATAGCAAATCTAAAAATCTTGTTTGGATTTGTGATGAAAAATGTCAGTGTTTTACTTTAGTTAATTAATTTTATTTTTTGCAGTGGCCTTTTTTTATTTCTAAATACTTTTCTGGTGGTTGATTATTCTTTTAAATCTATGGTTAGGGAAACATAAGCTATGAAAGAGCCATTGTAACTATGATCTGAGATTAGAATTTGACTCTCTGAATGACCTATTGTAGGTCAGTGTTGTATAAATTAAAGCCGTGTGACCCTAGAATCTGCCCCTTAAAAAAAAAAACTTTTAGATTTTAGAATACATTGAGAAATGTTTAGGTACACTTGTTGTGAAACTTCTTTGATTTATACTCCAAGAAATGTGTTAATTGAAATAAAACAATGAAGCTGGTTTGGTGGGAATTTTTTTAACACTTTTGCTCTAAAAGTTATTAGCACTATTGATTATTTTGTTAAAATTTCCCTCATTGTAGCCTTTGATCTGGCTCCAAAATATACCCCATTCATTCATTCCATCAGCATTTTGAAATAAAAGTGATTTTAGTTCCTAGGACTATTTGTTGTCATATTTTTGGAGCTGTATCTCTCCTTCCCTCAGGATGTAAAATGTATTTTCTTTTAAAAATATTTTTCTTTGAGGCTCAAGACAGTATGAGTAATGATAATTTTTGGAGATGTTAGGATCTTGACTGAAATTTTGGCTCTGATGTACCCTGTTGTGACATCACTGTAAGAATTATGCCTTTAATATTGATTTTCAAGCATAGTTTTTGATATTTTAACATCTGAAATCGGAAGGTGTCTTCCTTTACTAGGTTGTTTTTGGTTTTAGAAACATAAAAATGTTAAAATTGATGGCATCTTTGACTTGATTATATATTTTAATATTCAGATATCTTATAAGAATTAAACATTTTAACCTTTGTAATTAAAGCAATTATTTTATGATATATCAGTTTTTAAACTTTCAATGAATTTTGAAAAACTTGTGTGTTTGTGTGGCTACCATTAAATCAAGTTAAAGAATATTTCTGTCACCATATTTCTTCACCAATATTTCTGATGGTCTTGGGGAACCATTGACCTGCTTTCTGTCCCTGTAGATTAGTTTTGCCTGTTCTAGAATTTTATGTATGTAAGTGGAATGATGTAGTATGTATGTTTGTGTTTGGCTTATTTTTATTAGCAAGTTTTTGAGATTTATTCATGTTATTGCATGTATCAGAAGTTAGATGCTATTTATTGTTCAGTTGTATTTCTGTGAATATACCATGGTCTGTTTAATATATTCATCTGTTGATAAATATTTGGATTACTTTTAGTTTTTATCTATGAAAAATAAAGTTGTTATGAATATGCATGTATAAGTTGTATTGTGGATATACTTTGTGATAATAACTAGAACCAGGAGTATCATGGATATGTTTCAAAATTTAATTTACAAATCTAGTCCCTGTGTTATTTGCCTGCTCTTAGAGTGTGCCAAATATTATTCAGTACATTGAAAAAGAAGAATCTCAGTATAGGCTGTTGTATTGTGGTCCCCAATGTTTAGATTATCTATCTGAAAATATGTATATAAATGTACCTGTATATAAATTTATATACATATCTCTGTGATGGTTTTCATCATAATTTAAGTAACTCATGTTTACCAAGTTCTTAACCTGTATCAGGTGATAATTGTAATCTCTGCATGTGTTATGTCACTTAAACTATACAACTGAGATGGGTTTTATCCCCACGTTGCAATGAGGAGGCTAAAGTATAAACTCTAGCTGTTAAATGGTAGAGACAGAATTCTTGATTGGATTTCTGATCCTGCACATACAATTTACCTTGTAATTATGATATCTACACTATTATGTAAAAGTGCTTTTGTGAAAAATTAAAATTGAAATTTCATCTTGTGTTATAGAAATGTATTCTTCCCCCTCTACTACCTTTACTTGTTTCTACTGCTTTAGCACATCTGGTGCGTTTAGAGTCAGTTTACCCACTTCTACTTTGTTTTGAGGGAGTCCAGGTTTGCTCATTGTTATTAGCTTGGTCTCCTTGGATGTTTTGAGTTTGTGACCCTCTTTTACTAGTGGATAGGAGAGTTAAGGATGACCCTTCGTCTCCTTTTTTAGGTTAAGACTGTGGTATAAAGTTTATAACTTTCATGATTAAAAGTGTAATTTGGAGGAAGTTACACTTTATATGTATTAGTTCTCCTCTTGAAAATGGGGATTAAAAATATAAGGTTTTTGTTAGGATTACAGGTTAACACTAACTTGTATTGCTCAGTACATAATTTATCAATAACTATTAATTGTCGTTAACCAGTTAGCCTGTTTTTTTCCCTGTCTCCCTCTCTCCATGACTTCCATTTGTGTCATAATTTGGAAATATTTTTTGCTTCTCTACATAATTTCTCATTATATTGTAAATGAGACTCACAAGTCTTGATTTTCCACATCTTCATTCTAGTGATTTTAGTGACAAATTACATGTGAATCTAACGTGGTTTCTAAAGTTTTAGGTGCCTGAAATTTGATTAGTTGTATATAAATTATCTGAAGTGGGTTACAGTAAGATGATGCTACTGTTTCCTAGTTATAAAAGTTATCCTTTATTTTCTTACCTAGACTGAATATTGAAGACCTGAGTATTTTTAGCAAATTAAGCTTTTTGAAACAAACTAGTGTGGTCCAATAAGGACTTAAATAACTACGGTTTTGTCTAGAGAGCTATAGATCTTTTAGTAGGCTAGAGGGGATAGGTGAGTATCAAACATACATTATGTTTATTCTTCAAGAGTATTCACAATATAATTAATTATGATTTCTTAAACAGGTTCCAGCAACAGATAGAAATGCATTAAGTTCACTCTGGGGAAAGCTGGCCTCTGAAATCTTAATGCAGAATTGGGATGCCGCCATGGAAGATCTTACACGGTTAAAAGAGACCATAGATAATAACGTGAGTTAGACTTTTTCAGTTATTCTCTGAAATAATCTATGCATCCTTCATATTTTCTGATGAGAAAACTATGCATTTGGGGAAAAAAAGAAGAATCACTAACAAAAAATTTTAAAATAGCTTTGGTTGACCTTACAAAAGTCATAGTGATAAGTGGGTTGACTAGTTTGAATCTCTTTAAAGGAAATTGTCAAACTTCATTTGACTTTTAGACAAAAAAGATAGCCTTCATTTCTGTTACAGCTACTGTGCCCTTTTTTTTTCTATGCCAGTGGAAATGACACTATGCTGTTATTGCCACCTTTTATTGCAGAAGACAGTTTTCATCCATAATTATCTAATTAAACCACTTACTATGAAATGTTCAGTTTAATTCTTTTAAAATGTTTTCTGAAATGATCATAATTTATAACTTCTGTAAGAGTTTATAAATTAGAACGTCTTCAGTGGACATCATTGAATCTGTCTCTAAGAACAGGGTAATAATTTGGAATGTTGAGGATCATGCAGAGAAAAGGCATAGAGGATCAGACTTTGATCAAATGACCCCTCGTTCATACCTTAAAAGGGGCCCATTTTTAATTACAGTTTGGAAGTTAGTGATGTTTGTCCTCTTGCCTCTTTTTTGTATATTAATATTTCTTATGTATACGTTTTTCAATCCTTCAGTCTGTGAGTTCTCCACTCCAGTCTCTTCAACAGAGAACATGGCTTATTCACTGGTCCCTGTTTGTTTTCTTCAATCACCCCAAAGGTCGCGATAATATTATTGATCTCTTCCTTTACCAGCCACAGTAAGTTATTTTACTGTGTAATTTTGACTGTATTTAGATAAAATTATGTGGAATTGTTTAAACTTAAAATATACTTTTCTCTATCATTTGAATTTGTTGTCACCTGTTTTTTTTCCTTCATGTAGTAGATTTGTTTGTTATTGAAAAGCCTGCATGTGACTCTTAAGTAAATTATTTGACAAATTGTACTCTAAGCCTTTTAAAGTATGGTCCCTGGGCCAGCAGCTTAGGCATCATACGTAATCTTAAGACTCACCCTAGAACTAAATTATAATCTACATTTTAACAAGATCCCAGGTAACTCATTTAAATAACAGAGCTTTAGAAATAAGGCTCTAAGCCATACTACTTGAAAGTATATGTGCATCCTGGGAAAGAATCTTTTTATATCATCTTTGCTCTGTCTACCAGCTTTTGTTTAATCTTTTAGTGATGTGAAATTCACTGCTTATGAACTGGACCATTCTGTTGTTAGCTAGAAATTATTTTGTAAAATTTACTCTTCCAGTGGAACTCAGGTACTTCTGAAACATCTGCCTGTTATTTCTTGTTTGGAATGACAGAAAACAAGATTGCTTTATGGAAAGTCTTTAGGTGTTTGAAGATAACTTTTACTCCTCTCTACTTCCTTCAGGCTAAATATCTCTAGTTTTATTAAATAACATAGTTTTTCAGACCCTTTAGTATTTTGATTGTCTTTTTAGATAATTTCTATTTATCTTCATAATTTATCTTCATAATTGACATTTTATTCTAGGATTGTCATCTAAACTTTATAGATTAAAGTGGCAATATGAGCTCCTATTACTTGTACATACGCTTTTTATAACCTAAGATTGCAATAGCATATTTCAACAATTGCTTCATGGTATGAGTTATATTGTATTGACTGTATTATTGGACAACTTTTACAACAACACTTTTCTTTTTTTTTTTTTTTAAGATAAGATCTGGCTCTGTTGCCTAGACTGGAGTGCTTTTGAGATCAGGTCTGGCTCTGTTGCCCAGACTGGAGTGCAGTGGCGCTATCTCAGCTGACTGCCACCTCTACCTCCCTGGCTCAAGCCATCTTCCCACCTTAGCCTCCCAAGTAGCTGGGACTACAGGCACATGCCACCATGCGCAGCTAATTTTTCTATTTTTGGTAGAGACAGGGTTTTGCCTTGTTGCCCAGGCTGATCTCAAACTCCTCAGCTCAAGCAATCTGCCTGCCTCAGCCTCCAAAGTGCTGAGATTACAGGTGTGAGCCACCGAACCCAACCCTACATTAACGCTTTTAGTTCTTTTATTATTATTATTAATTATTCATCTGAATGAAGATATTTTATATTTTCATTACATTTTATCTTACAGAAATGAAAATGGCTTCATATGACAAATGAAATAATAAAAATTCTAAATCTTGGCTGATATCCTCCAAAATCTGAAATACTCTATGTGCCATTATCAGATCATTGTTAATTGAGGGAGGAATGGCGGAGTGGGGCGATTGCTTAGATTTTAAATGATTCCATTTAAAGGGATTTTGGGTCCTGATGAATATATTGGTCAGTTTTTTAAAAGTATGTGCCTGTGGGAATATATTCTAACTTTGTGGGACAAAAACAAAAAAAAAAACCGTATTTGAGCATCTGGTAAAGCCTTCCTCCTGAAATATTTAAATTAGATATACACTGAAAAGCCATTGGATATTTAGAAGAAAGAGAAAAATGACATTAAAATTATCCTTGGGAACATTTTTACAAGCCAGTGGTTCTTAAACATTTTGATCTTGGAACACATTTACACTATTAAGAATTATTGAAAGTAATTTTCTTTGCACTGGTTTTGTCTCTTGGTACATACAGTGTTGTCTCTATGTTAGAAACTGCAACTCTAAGCAAAACAATGAATAATGAAACCATTTTTTTCCTCATCAGCTTCATATTGAAAGAGTGTTATTTGGTTTTAAAGCTGCAGTTTCCAAGAACATACCGATGATGTTAAGGATTTAACTGTATTAAAAATAAAAATAAATAAAAAATTTGCTCATTGATAAATGGTAAATTGATTAGATTTAGCACATAATAGATTTTTTAATGAAAATGACTTTAAAAACAAAATTAATGTGACATTGTGTGACAAATAAAATTAGTGTGACAAAATTACATTTTTGAGGACCTTCAATTGCTGGGTTAACTGACAGCTGGGTTTTCATGCCTGCTTTCTTGAAATCTGTTGTGATGTGTTGTTTTAACTGTATAGTGAAAACCTAGCTTGACACATGTAGTTGGAAAAGAAATGTATGTTTTGTTAATATCCTTTTCTGATAGTTGTGAAGATTCTCTTTTGAATATAGTAAAACTCAACAAGAAGTAGATACAATAAAACTCAACACGGAGTAGTTTATTATTGTTATGATACTTTAAGTTCTGGGGTACATGTGCAGATCGTGCAGGATTGTTACATAGGTATACATGTGCCATAGTGGTTTGCTGCATCTGTCCCCCTGTCATCTACATTAGGTATTTCTCCTAATGTTATCCCTCCCCATCCCCCCACCTCCCGACAGGCCTGGGTGTGTGATGTTCCACTCCCTGTGTCCGTGTGTTCTCATTGTTCAACAACCATTTATGAGTGAGAATATGTGGTGTTTAGTTTTCTGTTCTTGTGTTAGTTTGCTGGCAATGATGGTTTCCAGCGTCATCCATGTCCCTGAAAAGGACATGAACTTATCATTTTTTGTGGCTGCATAGTATTCCATGGTGTGTATGTGCCTCATTTTCTTTATCCAGTCTATCATTGATGGGCATTTGGGTTGGTTCCAAGTCTTTGCTATTGTAAGCAGTGCTGCAGTAAACATACATCTGCATGTGTCTTTATAATAGAATGTTCTATAATCCTTTGGGTGTATACCCAGTATTGGGATTATTGGGTCAAGAAGTAGTTTTTTAAAAGATGGTTTTTAATGTAGAATCTGAAACCATGTCATTAAAACTTTGGGATCCTAAGCTATACTAATATTCTAGACTATATTGAACTATCTTGCACTTGGAATGAATCTTTTACCCATGCATGATTTTATAGCATCATTCATTGGTTGTTTGGGAAATACTTACTGGTCCAGAGAGTTATGCAGATATTCCAGTGTGTTGACATACAACACCAGAAAAACCACATTCATTAACATTATTACCAAACCCATTAGAAAAGGCTTTAAGTTATTGGAAAGCTTTCATGCTCCCTGTAGCTGATACAAATTTTCCAAAATTCTAGTTTTTCTTGAAAGCTCTAATTTTTTATTATTTGTTTTTCTTGAAGGACAGTCTCAGTTCATTTTCTAGAAAATGTCTGCGAAATTTCCAACTCTGAACGTCTGAATAGCTTTGGTTTGTATATCATTATTTGAAGTAAAAGTAGTATTCCGAGCAGCTTGTTCATCCTGTTTCTCAGTTGCACAAGTGCTTTTTTTGAGGGACAACAATGACACTGAAGGACATATACAGCAGAGGCGCTTTATGAATACTTCCCATTTAGTCATACAAAAGACGGGAAAGATTAGTGCTTACAGGTTGAAATTTTTTTAAATTAGTAATTTGTGCTACCTGATTCAAGGACATAGTGGAAAGTTTTTGTGTTTTTTAATACTGCAGAAGTGCGGTTGTGAAAAATATAGGGACTACTACTATAGTTTGATGTCACTACTTTGATTAAAGTCCAAGAAGAGTTTGTTTATAGTTTAGTAATTTTTAGCCACACATCAATTTTAGAATGTTTCTATTGCCCCGGTAAGAATCATCATGCCTGCGGAACTATTTTTTAGAACAGAAACAACCTTTGGAAGAGAAAACTACTCAGTAGTGTGATGACTTTTAATTGTTTGCAAAAGTACCGTGTTACTGTTTTCACTTGCTATAGGGTCAGATTGCTGTCTTATTTTCTGTCTTGTTAAGTGTTCTTAATTTGATTTTTGCTTGATTCTAACCTTTTTCCTAATGGAAATATACCCAGTTGACTTGACAGATCATTGTTACACCCATTTCCTGGACTTCATATTCTTTAAGTGGGAGAGCTACTTACTGTTGAGATTGTGTGTAATGTGCACATGTATGTCTATAATCAGTATGTGTTTTTCAGTTGTCTCTGATAAAGATTTATGAAGAAAATATTTTAAATTTCTTGTAGCACAGTAGGTGATTGGTTGAGTGCATTCAGTGGACATATACATAGATTGTGAATTGCACACTTTTTTTAAATTTATTTTTTATATATATTTTATTGCACTTTACGTTCTGGGGTACATGTGCAGAACATGCAGGATTGTTGCATAGGTACGCAAATGGCAATTTGGTTTGCTGCCTCCATCCCCTCATCACCTATATCAGGCATTTCTCCCCATGTTATCCCTCCCCAACCTCCCTACCCGCCGCTGTCCCTCCCCTGTTCTCCCCCAACAGACCCCAGTGTGTGATGCTCCCATCCCTGTGTCCATGTATTCTCATTGTTCAGCACCCGCCTATGAGTGAGAACGTCAGTGTTTGATTTTCTGTTCTTGTGTTAGTTTGCTGAGAATGATGGCTTCCAGATTAATCCATGTGCCTACAAAGGACACAAACTCATCGTTTTTTATGACTGCATAATATTCCATGGTGTATATGTGCCACATTTTCCTTGTCCAACCTATCGTCGATAGGCATTTGGGTTGGTTCCAGGTCTTTGCTATTGTAAACAGTGCCACAGTGAACATACATGTGCAAGTGTCTTTACAATAGAACGATTTATAGTCCTTTGGATATATACCCAGTAATGGGATGGCTGGGTCAAATGGAATTTCTATTTCTAGGTCCTTGAGGAATTGCCACACTGTTTTCCACAATGGTTGAACTAATTTACACTCCCACCAACAGTGTAAAAGTGTTCCTATTTCTCCACATCCTCTCCAGCATCTGTTGTCTCCAGATTTTTTAATGATCGCCATTCTAACTGGCGTGAAATGATATCTCAATGTGTTTGATTTGCATTTCTCTAATGACCATTGATGAAGAGCATTTTTTCGTATGTTTGTTGGCTGCATAAATGTCTCCTTTTGAAAAGTGTCTTTTCATGTACTTCACCCACTTTTGACTGGGTTTGTTTTTGTTTTTCTTATAAATCTGTTTCAGTTCTTTGTAGATTCTAGATATTAGCCCTTTGTCATTGGGTAGATTGCAAAAATTTTTTCCCATTCTTTTGGTTGCTGGTTCACTCTGCTGATTGTTTCTTTTTCCCATTTGTCTATTTTGGCTTTTCTTACAAATGCTTTTGGTGTTTTAGTCATGAAGTCCTTGCCTATGCCTATGTCCTGAATGGTTTTGCTTAGGTTTTCTTCTAGGGTTTTTATGGTGTTAGGTCTTAGGTTTAAGTCTTTAATCCATCTGTAGTTAATTTTAGTGTAAGGTGTCAGGAAGGGGTCCTATTTCTGCTTTTGCTCACTGCTAGCCAGTTTTCCCAACACCATTTATTAAACAGGGAATCCTTTCCCCATTGCTTATTTTTCTCAGGTTTGTGAAAGATCGGATGGTTGTAGATGTGAGGTGTTGCCTTTCAGTCCTCTGTTCTGTTCCATAGGTCTGTATCTCTAGTTTGGTACCAGTACCATGCTGTTTTGATTACTGTAGGCTTGTAGTATAGTTTGAAGTCAGGTAGCATGATACCTCCAGCTTTGCTCTTTTTGCTTAAAATTGTCTTGGCTATGTGGGCTCTCTTTTGTTTCCATATGAAGTTTAAGGTGATTTTGTCCAGTTATGTGAAGAGGGTCATAGGTAGCTTGATGGGAATAGCGTTGAATCCGTAAATTACTTTGGAAAGTATGGCCATTTTCACAATATTGATTCTTTCTAACCATGAACATGGAATGTTTTTCCATCTATGTATGTCCTTTCTTACTTCCTTGAGCATTGGTTCATAGTTCTCCTTGAAGAGATCCTTTACATCCTTTGTTAGTTGTATTCCTAGGTATTTTATTCTCTTTGTAGCAATTATGAATGGCAGCTCACTCTTGATGTGGCTCTCTTTTAGTCTGTTATTGGTGTATAGGAATGCTTGTGATTTCTGGATATTGATTTTGTATCCTGAGACTTTGCTGAAGTTGCTTATCATCTTAAGGAGATTTGGGCTTAGTCGATGGGGTCTTCTAAATATACAGTCATGTTGTTTGCAAATAGAGGGAGTTTGACTTTCTTCTTCCGTAATTGAATACCTTTTATTTCTTTTTTTTGCCCAATTGCTTTGGCTAGAACTTCCAATACTATATTGAATAGGAATGGTGACAGAGGGCATCCGTATGTAGTGCCATATTTCAAAGGGAATGCTTCCAGTTTTTGCCCGTTCAGTATGATACTGGCCATGGGTTTGTCTTAAATAGCTTTTATTATTTTGAGATACGTTCTGTCAATATCTAGTTTATTGAGAGTTTTTAACATAAAGCGCTGTTGAATTTTGTCGAAGGCCTTCTCTGCATCTATTGAGATAATCATGTGCTTTTTGTTTCTGGTTCTGTTTATGTGGTGGATTACATGTATAGTCTTGGGTATATTGAACCAGCCTTGCATCCCCGGGATGAAGCCTACTTAATCATGATGGATAAGCTTTTTGATGTGCTGTTGCAGTTGGTTTGCCAGTATTTTATTGAAGATTTTTGTATTTGTGTTCATCATGGATATTGACCTGAAATTTTATTTTTTTGTTGAGTCTCTGCTGGGTTTTCGTATCAGGATGATGTTGGTCTCATGAAATGATTTGGGAAGGATTCCCTCTTTTTGGATTGTTTGGAATAGTTTCAGAAGGAGTGGTACCAGCTCCTCTTGTATGTCTGGTAGAATTCAGCTGTGAACCATCTGGACCAGGGTGTTTTTTGGTTGGTAGGCTATTAATTGCTGCCTCAAATTCAGCCCTTGTTATTCCTCTATTCAGGGTTTTGACTTCTTCCTGGTTTAGGCTTGGGAGGGTGCAAATGTCCAGGAATTTATCCATTTCTTCCAGGGTTACTGGTTTATGTTCATAGACCTGTTTGTAGTAATCTCTGATGGTAGTTTGTATTTCTGTGGAGTCAGTGGTGATATCCCCTTTATCATTTTTTTTTATTGCATCTATTTGATTCTTCTCTTTTCTTTTTTATTAACCTGGCTAGCGATCTGTCTGTTTTCTTGATCTTTTTGAAAAACTAACTCCTGGGTTTATTGATTTTTTTTTTTTTTAAGGGTTTTTTGTATCTCTATCTCCTTCGGTTCTGCTCGGATCTTAGTTATTTCTTGTCTTCTGCTAACTTTCGAATTTTTTTGATTTTACCCCTCTAGCTCTTTCAATTTTGATGATAGGGTGTCAATTTTAGGTCTTTCCTTGCTTCTCTGGTGGGCATCTATTGCTATAAATTTCCCTCTAGACACTCCTTTAAATGTCTCAGAAATTCTGGTAAGTTGTGTCTTCGTTCTCATTGGTTTCAAAGAACATCTTTATTTCCGCCTTCATTTGATTGTTTATCCAGTCAACATTCATGTTCTCTTTCCATGAAGTTGTTTGGTGCTGAGTTTGTTTCTTAATCTTGAGTTCTAATTTGATTGCACTGAGAGACTGTTTGTTTGTTATGATTTTGTTCTTTTGCATTTGCTGAGGAGTGATTTACTTCCAAATATGTGGTCAGTTTTAGAGTAGATGTGGTGTTGTACTCAGAAGAATGTATATTCTGTGGATTTGGGGTGGAATGTTATGTAGATGTCTATTAGGTTCGCTTTGTCCAGATCTGAATTCAAGTCCTGGATATCGTTGTTAATTTTCTGTCTCATTGATCTGTCTAATATTGACAGTGGAGTGTTAAAATCTCCCACTATTATTGTGTAGGAGTCTAAATCTCTTTGTAGGTCATTAAGAACTTGCTTTATGTATCTGGATGCTCCTGTATTGGGTGCATGTGTATTTAGGATAATTAGCTCTTCTTGTTGCATTGATCCTTTTACCATTATGTAATGCCCTTTTTTGTCTCTTTTGATCTTTGTTGCTTTAAAGTCTATTTTATCAGAGACTAGGATTGCAACTCCTGCTTTTTTTAGCTTTCCATTTGCTTGGTAAATCTTCCTCCTCCCTTAATTTTGAGACTGTGTGTTTCCTTACATTTGAGATGGGTTTCCTGAAAACAGCACACCGATGGGTTTTGACTTTTTATCCAATTTGCCAATCTGTGTATTTTGATTGGGGCATTTAGCCCATTTACATTTAGGGTTAATATTGTTATGTGTAAATTTGATCCTGCATTTTGATGCCTGCTGGTTGTTTTGCCGGTTAGTTGACCCAGTTTCTTCATTGTGTTGATGGTCTTTACCATTTGGTGTGTGTTTAGAGTGGCTGGTACTAGTTGCTCCTTTCTATGTTTAGTGCTTCTTTCAGGAGCTCTTATAAGGCAGGCCTGGTGGTGACGAAATCTCTCAGCAGTTGCTTGTTCTTAAAGGATTTTATTTCTCCTATGCTTATGACGCTTAGTTTGGCTGGATATGAAGTTCTAGATTGAAAGTTCTTTTAAGGATGTTGAATATTGGCCCCCCACTCTCTTCCAGCTTGTGTTTCTGCTGAGAGGTCGGCTGTGAATCTGATGGGCTTCCCTTGGTGGGGAACTGACCTTTCTCTCTGGCTGCCCTTAGCATTTTTTCCTTCATTTAAACCCCGGTGAATCTTACAATTATGTGCCTTGGGGTTGCTCTTCTTGAGGAATATCTTTGTGGTGTTCTCTGTATTTCCTGGACTTGAATGTTGTCCTGCCTTGCTAGGTTGGGGATGTCTCCTGGATAATATCTTGAAGAGTGTTTTCTAGCTTGAATTCATTCTCTCCTTCACATTCAGGTACACCTATCAAATGTAGGTTAGGTCTTTTCACATAATCCCGTATTTCCTGGAGGCTTTGTTCCTTTCTTTTCAGTCTTTTTTCCCTAATCTTGCCATTTTATTTTATTGAATTGAACTTCAATCTCTGATATTGTTTCTTCTGTTTGGTCAGTTCAGCCATTGAAACTTGTGTATGCTTCGTGAAGTTCTTGTGTTGTGTTTTTCAGCTCCATCAAATCATTTATATTGTCCTCTAAGCTGTTTATTCTCGTTACCTTTTCACCAAACCTTTTTTCAAGGTTCTTAGTTTCTTTGCATTGGGTTAGAACATTTTCTTTTAGCTCTGAGAAGTTTGTTATTACTCACCTTCCAAAGCCTTGTTTCTGTCAATTCATCAGACTTATTCTCCATCCTGTTTTGTTCCCTTCCTGGTGTGGAGTTGTGATCCCTTGGAGGAGGAGAGGTATTCTGGATTTTGATGTTTTCATCCTTACGCACTGGTTTCTTCCCATCTTTGTGGATTTATCTACCTGTGGTCTTTGTTGTTGGTGACTTTCAGATGGGGTCTCTGAGTGTATGTCATTTTTATTGATGTTGAAGTTACTTCTTTCTGTTTTTTAGTTTTCCTTCTATCAGTCAGGACCCTCTGGTGTAGGACTGCTGGAGGTCCACTCCAGACCCTGCTTGCCTGGGGATCACCTGCGTGGCTGCAGAACAGTAAGGGTTGCGTCAGTTTCTTCTTCTGTTATCTTTGTCCCAGAAGGGTACCTGCCAGATGTCAGCCTGAGCTCTCCTTTATGAGGTGTCTCTTTGTATATATGGGGGTCGAGGAGCTGCTTGAGGAGACAGTTCCTTTTAGGAGCTCAGGTGCTGAGCTGGGAGCTCCTTTGTTCCGTTCACAGCTGCTGGGCAGGTACTTTTAAAGTTCGTTGCAGCAGAACTCCTAACCGCCTTCTTTCCCAGGTGCTCTGTCCTGGGAAGGTGGGGCTTTATTTCTAAGTTTCTAAGGTGCCGCTGCCTTTTTTTCAGGGATACCCTGCCAGCAGAGGTGCTACTGAGCTGCCTTTGGCTCTGCCCATCTGCTGTGTGAACTTTGCAGTTTTGTTTACAGAGGTACCATTAGAACTGTCTTGGTAATGGTGTTCTGCCTCAGTAAAGGCAGTCTGCCTCTGTAATGGTGGATTGCCTCAGTAGTGGTGGTCTCCTGGGTAATGGCTTCCCCCCACCGAGCTGGACCATCCAGGGTCCAGCTTCACTTGCTGCGAAACTCTCAATCCAGAGTGTTTCAGATTGTTGGTGTCTGTGGGTGTGGCACCCGCCATGTATGATCTCCTGGCTTCCTGTTTCAGGCCACTTTTTTTCAGTTGATTGGGCGGCTCTGTCTCCCAGGCATTCCAGGCGTCAGTTCAAACAGCCACCCAGATTTGTGTGAGTTTTTGTGTGGAGACCTCTGGCGCTGGCTGAAACAGCTGTGCTGGAAACTCGTGGTGCTTTTCAGCTCTGGAATCTCCTGGTCTGTGGGCAGTAAAAGGTCGTTTGGAAATGTGATTACTCACCCTCCGCGTTGTTCTCGCTGGGAACTGCACTCCAGAGCTGTGCCTGTTTTGGCCATCGTGGAGCTCCCACAGATACGTTTTCAAGCTTATAGTTGCAGAAAGTTTTAGACCTTGTTGCAAGTACAAAGGAAATTTCATTGAAAGTCATTAATCTGCTATGTGATGACATGCTAAAAGACAATACCAAAATTCTAGAATTGTACATTTGCAAATGCCTTTTTATGTGTGCTCAATTAAAATAATATGCATGTCAGTTGATGTTTGATGTCAGCATTTACTGCTGCCTGTCCATATTTTTACATTTCCTTTTTTTTCTTTTTTTTTTTTTCAAGATGGAGTCTTGCTCTGTCTCCCAGGCTGGAGCGTGGTGGTACCATCTTGGCTCATTGCAACCTCCGCCTCTTGGGTCCCTCAAGTGATTCTCTTGCCTCAGCCTCCAGAGTAGCTGGGATTACAGGTGCCTGCCACTATGTTCAGCTAATTTTTGTATTTTTAGTAGAGACAGAGTTTCTCCACATTGGCCTGGCTGGTCTCAAACTCCTGACCTCAGGTAATCCACCTACCTCAGCTTCCTAAAGTGCTAGGACTATAGGCATGAGCTACCACACCCAGCCTACATTTTCTTATTTTTTTCGTTTTCTCTGAAGCAGGGTCTTGCTCTGTTACCCACGTTGGGATTGCAGTGGTGCAGTCATGGCTTATTGCAGCCTCAGCCTCCTGGGCTCAGACAATCCTCCACCTCAGGGTTTTTTTTTTGTTTTTTTGTTTTTTTGTTTTTTTTTTTTTGTAGAGACTAGGATTCACTATGTTGCCCAGGCTGGTCTTGAACAGCTGGGCTCAAGCATTCTTCCCACCTCAGCCTCCCAAAGTGTTGGAATTACAGGTGTGAGCCATAGCTCCTGGCCGTTTTTACATTTTCAAGGACTAAATATGTAAAATCTTATTACAGATTACATTATCAGAAAAACATTTGCAATACTTATTAATGATGTGGACCTCTAAATTTGAAATTAATTAAGCAAAATTATTCCCAGTGAAAGAATTCCATTGGTCTCATTAGTAGATCTATAGTTTCGAAGTTTGTTTTCCTTCTTTGTATAGAAGTATCTGGAATAATATTTTGAATTTTGTCTCTTGCTCACAAAGCCAAAAATATTTACTGTCTGGTTCTTTACAAAAATTTTATTAGCTTTTGGAATACACTTTCAGAAACAAGGAGTGGATTTCCCAAATAAGTAATCCTCCAATAAAAATAATGAAGATATATATGGTACAATGGTATAAACTTAGGATAAAGTAAAATATGAGTTGAACACTCTATACAACAAACCTATAGAAATATTTGTGTATAAATTGAGTTTAAATAAACTTATCATGAGTCTCATAAATGCGTACTAAAATTACCTACTTCAGCTCGATGCAGTGGCTCACACCTGTAATCCCAGCACTCTGGGAGGCCGAGGCGGGTGGATCACTTGACTTGGTAGTTCAAGATCAGCCTGGACAACATGGTGAAACCCCACCTCTACTAAAAATACAAAAAAGTTAGCCAGGTGAGGCGGTGTGTGCCAGTAGTTCCAGCTACTTGGGAGGCTGAGGCAGGAGAATGGCTTGAACCCGGGAAGCGGAGGTTTCAATGAGCCAAGATGGCGCCACTGCACTCCTGCCTGGGAGACACAGCAAGACTTCATCTCAAAAAAAAAAAAAAGAAAAGAAATAATTAAATTACCTATTTTAAAACCGATATTAAGAAAAACAATCATGCTTTCTTGTGTTTATGCATGACATCTCTGGCAAGAGAAATAATTGTTCTAAATGAGCATTGCACATTTAAAAAATTTTCATTTGAAACTCGATCTTAATTTTTCAGATGATGTAACTTGGCCATTGTGTTTTTGATGTCTTTTCCTAGGAATTATTTTATTTTTGAGTGGATGTTCTTTTTATACTTTGCCTTGTTTAGAGGGCATTCAAGGTAGGCTGAGTGGGACTGTATAGTATTAAGTGTTCGATTCTAGGATCCTGTAAGAGTTTAAGCAATGTTTTATGGGAGTCTATAATATAATAAAATATAGATTTATTCATCATTGCCTGGGGGAACTTAGAAGATAAGGTGTTGAAGCTGGACTTTGAAGGATGGCTAGGATTTTAGGCTTTTAGGGGTATGTGTTTGGGAGACCAATCTGTGTGGAGTCAACTTTAAGAAAAGAAAGAGGGAGCTGTCAGTGGTAGTGTGATGGGAGATGGAGCTGAATGGATAGTTTGGGGCTTCAGTATTCATTCAGCTAAGAGAAAGAGACTTTATTGACAAAAACTCCTGAGATTGATATAGTGTCTGGCACTCAAAGGTACTAAATTAATACTTACTGGGTAAATAAATAGGGAGCTATTTGAGGATATTGAGCAGGAGGAACATAGGGTAAACACCTCATTACAGAGGGTGGTCCGATGTTGATCATCACAACAGCAAGATTTGCTAAATATTAGCCAAGTCCCTGTTAACGTTTACCTAACATGTATTCCTTCCTAATTCCTGATGGTAGCACTTTAACCAATGCCTTGTAATATTGTAATATTCCTTCTCCCTATTTTTTTCAGTCTTTCATCCTCTGAATTATTTAAGTGCCTGATTTTTTTATTAGTATGAGTGCTTTGCACATAGGTTTTCACACATTTTTTCTAATGGGTGAATGAAAGTCATCACTTAGTAATCTTTTGAAACAGATCGACAGTATGTGTATGAGCCTTCCAAAATCCTTTTTACTCAAAAATAATAATAGATTAATTAGCCTCTTGATTGAGTCCACCGTCTTACTCCATATTAAAAACTAGTGGCTGGCATTCTCATCATTTGGATTCCTGAAATTGGATTCCGTTTTTAAATTTCCTTGGAGGAGATGCTCTTACAATACTCATTCTTAAGTGTCTGCAGTCCTAAGGCTAGTGAAATAGTACAATCTAATGGCCTGCTCAAGGGTTTTCTTAACTCACCCTGGGTAAGTTATTAAATAATTTTTATATTTTTTTCTTAGGTATCTTAATGCAATTCAGACAATGTGTCCACACATTCTTCGCTATTTGACTACAGCAGTCATAACAAACAAGGATGTTCGAAAACGCCGGCAGGTGCTAAAAGATCTAGTTAAAGTTATTCAACAGGTAAGACTAAAACATATACTGATTGTTTTAAAAAGCACCTAAGCTTTAGGTCTAACCTCTTTTTCTAAAGTAAGAGTTAGTTCTTAAGGTAAAAATGTTTTTAGAAATAGGTGGGAGGAATACATGAAGTTTAGAAGAGAGAAGAGCCTCAAATGGGCTTTTGTTGTCCTTAAGTCCAAGATACACAAGCTGGATATGGAATGATTATTACTGTCTGCTAGATGAATACTTAATATACATTATGTATTTGTGTTTTTCTTATTGCAAAGAGTGAAGAAAATCTGGAACTTGGAGGTGGAGGGTCATTACCTATATCATTCTAGGTGGCTGAACTTTATATACAATACAGTTTCAATAGACCCCAAGTTGGGCAAAAGGTTCAGGCAGCCATGCTGGTTGATATTTAGTGAGCTTATCAGCAAAACCCATAGATTGGAAAAATAAATATTTAAGAATGAATTAAATACAAAGAAGTTACTGTCATTCAGTAGGGAATGAATACCCTTATGCTTGGGGAAGACCATTGCTGTTTATTGACTAAGGAAGACTTTTGGTAGTAGGGGAATTTGAAAGCTTTCAGAATGCTTCTTGGATGAGAATTTAGAGAACTTGGTTTGAAAGACATTATAAGCTTAAGGTGTGGTCTGGAATCAGGATAGGAACAAAATTGCTTTAAGAAGATGCTAGGTAATTTGATTAGAAATTAATGGTAAGGCAGCAGAAAACAGGAAGATTGGGAAATTCTGGGGCAGTCTGCTAAACAGTGTTGAACCACACCTACCTTGACCTTTGACTTATTTTTACAGGAGTCTTACACATATAAAGACCCAATTACAGAATTTGTTGAATGCTTATATGTTAACTTTGACTTTGATGGGGCTCAGAAAAAGCTGAGGGAATGTGAATCAGTAAGTATGATTTTTTTACTTACAAATTAATAATATTCTTAAATTTTTGGATATTTTAAAGTTAATCTTGCAGTATCTTCATTAAAATAATGAAGTGTAATTATAACAGAAATATATTTGTTAATCTTAAAATGGCATAAATGGCTTGTTTATTAATCCTAAAGTGACTTAAATGGCTTATGTTTATTAATCTTAAAATAGGAATGTGCTAGAGTAATGACTTTTTTAATGTTATTGCCATGTGCTTATCCCTTTTGTGAGGGAAGTTTGTTAAAATATTGGGGGTAACTTAAATTCACAGATATATCTGTAATTCCACATCTTATCTTGAGTGAGTAAATATTTATAATATTTCATATGTATAAGCAAAGTCACTTCGAATTGCAATATATGGAGTGTTTTTAATTTTGTTTCATAGGTGGGCTTATCTTTAGAATTTTTCACATGGTTGTATTTAATATTTGTGATAAACTACTCAATTCATTGTAGTTACGAGTTTTATAACTGCAGTGCCTCCTGTTGTTTAACAACTGTGGAAGAATTAGATTATTGTTTTGTATAATTAGTTTATAAGTTTTAAGAACTAAACTAAGAATTTTACCTGCTAAATATAGTCACAGTTACTAGATTCACAAGTTACTGGTCATCAGTTTCATCCTTTGAACCAAAATTTTAGCACACAATGGGCAATTTGTTGACAAAGATTGTATTTCTCTAAGAAAAAAACTGATCATACAAATATACATTCCCTGGTGATTTTCAAACATTAGACGGAATAGAAAATTAGAATACAGGTGGTAATTTGTGTTTTTCGTAGTCGTTTCATTATTAAGGTAAACATTGGTGTATATTTATTATGCTAAATGTCTAGGTTTTGCTGTTTAGAGACCTAGAGGGCACTTGGTTGCTGTTCATGAAGTTAAAACATTCTCTTTTAATTATACCATCTTTGGCATAGGAGCTACCTTTGCATTCTTTTCATTTCTGATTTCTAAGTCTACTTAAGGTTACAGAAATACTCAGGGCTTTAGTTCATTTATAACTGTTTTAAATAGTTGGAAAAGATTATGTTATCTGCAGAGCCTTTATGTAGAATAATGGATAGTACCAAACTTTGTTGTCAGAAGGCTACTTTATTAAAGTTATCCGTGGAACAAGAAAACATAGCAGTTTTTAGGTCTTTATTTTGTTGCATTCTTTTACTACTTATTTAAATCATTAAAGATTTGAAAACAGTATTCTAGAAAGTGCTGTGTTATAGAACTCATGATATTAGAATGGAAAAATAAAGCAGACAAAATATTTGATTCAAGTTTCAGGCAACTGTTTGTCAGCATCATTAATTCTTGTTTTATTTGTACATATAGGTGCTTGTGAATGACTTCTTCTTGGTGGCTTGTCTTGAAGATTTCATTGAAAATGCCCGTCTGTTCATATTTGAGACTTTCTGTCGCATCCACCAGTGTATCAGCATTAAGTAAGAACACTGTGATTTGATTTGTATTTTCTACTTTAAAATTCCTGGAAATTTCCATTTATTTTGTATTTACACTTAATAGAATTCCAGTTAATTGGATTTTTATTTCCCTTTGCTTTCAGAAGAACAGTGAAACAATTCGATAATTTATTTAAAAACCTAACTTTTGCTAACAGGCTCAGATATTTTTAGCTTGTATGTATATGGCATTTTTCAAAGTACTAAGCTGAAGGCAATATATGGTTGTCAGTTACCTTCTTGAAGTGTAAATACTGTTGTACTTTTACATAAGAAAAATGAAGTAAACATTTCTAAAATGGTTTTCAACAGCAGTTCAAAGAAGGAGATAACCATTCTGTTAAAAGACCACTAAAAATGTTAAAAGACCAATAAATTCTGTTGAAAGACCACTACATTTGGTAGACCTTTCCGTTTAGTTTGTATTATTTAATTACATATTTGAATTCTCATATAGTAAACTACTATTACATCTTAATATGTTGAAAGATGGAAAAATTATGGTGAATTTTAGTTGTAATTGTCTCTGTTCTGTGAGAAAATTATTGGGAAAAAATTGTGAAATGTACATAACCTATTAGAAATAAATTGTACACATTAGAGTTCTTAAAATAACTAGTACCCTGTGGGCACAGAGGAAGTCAAACAGAAATGTTTAAAAACCTACTACTTTAGTGTTTGCCTCTGAGGAATTGTGTGTAGAACAGATTCTTTTTCTTTAATGCCATTTGTTTTCGCTTATCCATACTTGGCTGGCCTAATTTTAGTGGGTTGTCCATTGAAGTGGTTCTCCAGAGTTAGAAGGATAGTATAATCATGGGATTTTTCCTATGGGAATTGAATCCTTGCCTTCAGCTTTATTAGGACTTTACTATAGCTTGCAGACAGGATTTTTTAAACCTGATTCTCTTACAAATTACGTGAAAATTGCTAATACTAATGTTGGTTGTGAAATAAAGAGATATAGGTACATCATATGTGGGGCTCTGGTGGACAGTGGGTAACTGAATTCTTGGATTGTTGTTTGTTTTTAAGGTTTGTAATTAGAGCTTATGAAAGAGAGATATTAGTATTTTGGTTTCCCTTATGGAATTTTCTCCATTTCTCATTATAATATGGTTATTTAGGAGTTTTTTGGTCCAGAACTGATTTAGCTACTAACCCTGTTGTGGGCCTTTTGAAAGCTGACTTTTTTTTTTTTTCATCTAACATACTAACTTTGTAGCACCTAATATGCTTTGTACAGTATAGTGTGAGGATACAATATAAATATTTAAGTAAATTTCATCTGCTCTTTGTATTAGTGAACTTGGCATTTTTGTCCATAATAATGCTTTTCTGCTTTGGTATTTGCTTCCAAGGTACTATCAGTAAGATTTTTTCTAGCTCTTGTCTTTTAACTCTGCAACCATGGATTCATTATTTTCTTTCTTAGGATTTAGTTTATTATCTTTTATCAGTAAAATAGATTAAGTATGTGTCCTCCTTACTGAAGAGAGATGTGCAGCTCAAAGAAGGTAATAGAGTGGGAATGTTTCTATATACTTTTATGTGGCATTAACCTAAGAATTTTTCGATTTTTTTTTTTTTTTGGTGTAGATTTTTATTATTTCCTTGATCACTATAGTTTTCTGCTAGACAAAAATCTACAAAGCATTTTCAGACTAAAGTCCTAGTGGCTTTCTAGAGTCCAAAAATACATTTTTTCTAGTAGTAGCATTTTCTTTCACTTCAGTTCTTCGATTTTTCTCAATGTTTTATTAAGATGACTAAGAATACATAGATCAATAATGTATGTTTTTCTTTTTCTTTCTGTCTTTTTTTTTGGAGGCATAGTCCTACACTGTTGCCTAGGCTGGAGTACAGTGGTGCAAACTCTGCCTCCTGGGTTCAAGAGATTCTCATGCCTCAGCCTCCCAAGAAGCTGGGATTATAGGCATGTACCACCATGCCCAGCTAATTTTTGTATTTTTAGTAAAGATGGGGATTCACCATGTTGTCCAGTCTGGTCTCAAACTCCTGGCCTCAAGTGATCACCTGCCTTGGTGTCCCAGAGTGCTGGGATTACAGGTGTGAGCCACTTGTGCCCAGCGTTTTTTCAAATACTGTGGTAGAATTTTCAATCTGAAAGAAATCTTAAGGATCTTCTAATCCAACAACACAGTTACTTTTCAGTAGAATTTTCTGTAGTGATGGAAATGTTTTATATCTGAGAGTGTATTTCTATGTGTTCAGTATGGTACACTTTAAAGGTAGCTCACATTTCCAGATCTTGAAGCATGGCTTCCAAATCTGTGTGCGTGTGGCAGTGGGACTTATTTTCAAATGCAGTATCGTGTATATGAATATATGTATTTATATATGTATATAAGCAGATCAAAGCAGAGCCCATTCACCTTGCCTATCCTATAGCTCTGTTCAACTTTTCTCCTGACTACTAGGACACCTCTTTGGAACACAGTTTTACAAAACACTGACTCAGAACAACTGCATTGTTAAGTAGCCAGAAAACTTAAGGCTCAAGGACATTAAGCTGCTTAGGTCTTGATAGAGCCTGGACTAATAGGTATCTGACATTCATTGGACTGTACCTCATTATACATTCTTTTTTTTTGAGATGGAGTCTTGCTCTGTCATCCAGGTTGGAGTGCAGTGGCGCAATCTCTGCTCACTGCAATGTCCACCTCCCAGATTCAAGCAGTTTTCCTGCCTCAGCCTCCTGAGTAGCTGAAATTACAAGCGTCTACCACAAGACCTGGCTAATTTTTTTATTTTTTTAGTTGAGACGGGGTTTTACCATGTTGGCCAGGCTGGTCTCAAACTCCTGACTGCAGGTGATCCGCCCACTTCAGCCTCCCAAAGTGCTGGGATTGTAGTGGTGAGCCACTGTGCCTGGCCTATATATTCTTTTATATTGTGAACAATTTATATTTTTAGAAGTGTCAGGTTTAGATTAATTTGTCATTTAGTTTATCAGTTGAGCCAAAGGATAAGGATGAAAACACTAAGTCAGTTTTAACTCTGTGTCTCAGAATCTCCTTAGAATATGTTTTACAAACTCCTTGTAGCCACCCTAACCCTTTGAATCAGATTTACTGAGTAGGCTTTGCTATGATTTGTAGCAGGGCTGCTGTGCTGTATCTTGAGGGTGGTTATTCCAAAGCACAGCCAGTATCAAAAACCACTGCATTCGATCACCAATTTTTTTTGTTTTTTAAAAGATCAGGTTTCACCATGATGGCCAGGCTGGTCTTGAACTCCTGACCGCAGGTGATCCACCCACTTTGGCCTCCCAAAGTGCTAGGATTGATTACAGGCGTGAGCCACCACGCCCGGCTAGGTCACCAATTTTTAAGGTATGTAATTACAGCCTGCTAAAATGAGTGAAAAAAATCAGTAATTTCATACCTTTGTTGTAAAATGAATTAAGAAGGTAAGCTTCTTGGTGTTTTTAAAGATGCTTTAATGGGTTAGAAAGACGGTGGCTGGAAATAATAAGTATTTATGTTGGTACTTTATAAATACAGCTAACATTTTAATTTGGACTCCAAGGACTTGGAATCTACAATAATGACTAACAAGATCTCAAAATTACCTTGAAACAATACATAGGAAAAAAGGTACTTGTTCTCTGATCCTGAGGTTTTAAACCTAGCTGTACATTGAAATCATCCGGAGAAGTAAAACAACAAGAATTTAAGCTTAAAAATAATAAATTTCCTGGTTTCATCCCAGACCTTCTGACTCAAAATCTCTGGGATATAGGCTTGAGAATCTGGGATTAACCTCAGGTGATTCTTTTGCAGTTAGCCTTGGGGAATCATTGCTGTAAATTAGTGATTTTGTAGTACTGACAACGCATTAGAATCAAATGAGAAACTCATTGCATACTCAAGTAATTAACAAAAAATACTGGATGACTGAATCTAACGGTTAAAAAACAAAAACATTCTCTGGAGGGAGACCCCAGTGACTGTTTTTAAAAAGATCCTCTAAGAGATTTTGATGCAAGATCTGGCTTTAAAAAAAAAAGAAAAAAAAAAAGTTAAACTGTTTATTTTGAGATGATTTGTATCAGTTGTAAGAAATAATAAAGAGGCACCCCCCGCCCCCCTCCGTGTTCTTTACTCAGTCTCTGCCATTAGTAACATCTTGCAAAACTGATGTAAGATACAGCAACCAGGATGTTGATGTTGATATATTCAAAATATAGAACATTTCTATCACAAGGATCCTTCAAGCTGCTCCTTTATAGTGGTAGTCCCTTCCCCACCATCATCTCCTTAATTTCTGGCAAACACTTACTCGTTCTCTAATTCTATATTTTTATTACTTTAAGAATATGCAAAACATTTTCTGAAAGTTAGTGTTAGCTTCCTAAACGGCAATTATGGTATTTATCATGATTAAGGTATAATTAATTAATAGCAACCTAACTAGTAGTATAGCTCTCCAAAGAAAACATTGCAGATGTTGATGAGTGCCTCTTTTGGCCAAACAGAGTAGAAAGTAGTGAGTACACTTTCAAAGAGCTTAAAATCCAGAGGAAGAAGCAGATATTAAATAAGTAGACAAACAAATATAAAACTACAAATTATTGAAAATATTTATAATTTTGGGATATTTCAAAGTTTTATATTTGAAATTAAACATTATTGAAAATATGTCCATATCATTCTCTAGTCACTCTGCTTTGAAGAGCAATGAGAAGAAAATTAGATAGGTTCAGTGAATCCCGATAACTCTCTAAATGGAGTATCTTTAAGCCCCAAACTAGACTTTTTACACTGAATACTAACTGTGGCAAATTATTCCCATGCACTCGTTTATGCTGGCTTATTTTTACCTCTGATTAAAGTTATTTGATGGTTCTGTCTTTTGGGGGATAGGGGGAGGGGAAGGATATGTCTCAGCTTCTTTTTCTTCCACCAAAGGACACATTTCAAATGCTGAAAATAGTATTATAAAACCCATAATTGATTATTAAACAACTCCATTTGTAATTTAGAACATTCTCTGTTCATAGATTTCCTGACTAAATGCCTGTAAGCACATGTGATAATCATAGCTTTATAAAAATGCATATTAAGAATGTTTTTATATAAGCCTATAGATATGTAGGATAAGTTACAAATCTGTTTACCATAAAGTATGCAACATCTGTCAAAAAAGATTACTGTGGTGGGGTTTAATTTAGTATAACTGAATAGTTTTATCAGCTATGGTATTGTGTCTGAAATTTAAAAGCTGTTTTTCTAAAATAATTCTTGGACCAGTTTTCAATTGTAGATAAAAACAAAGTATGGAAGTAATATTTTGAATGTATATGATAAACATGTTGGAGCAACATAGTATAATTTCCCAGTGGGAGTTACTTTAAGTTTTGAAGTTTAAGTTTTGAAGTTATTCTACTGTGCTTATTTTGTTAACTTACATTTTAGGTCTTAATATTTGTTATTAATTAATAATTATTAATAAATTATTAATAAATAATAATTTATATTTAGAATTACTTACTAATAGTTGGGAGAAATAGAAAGGTGTGTTTCCAGATGGAGAGAAACAGTTTCAAAGGCCATTATCATTGCATTTTTGCATTATCAGTAAGGTTTAGTTAATTTTAAGATTATAAAGAGATGTTGGAAAGTTCAGTGAGAATTTTCAGTTGTCACATAAGGATTTAGCATTTATCAGTTTTCTCCTGTTTTCTTTGTCCTATTTCCTCCCAATCATACAATTAAACAGTTCTCACTTAACACTTGATCTTTAATTAGTTGTTTTTAATTAGAAAAGATTTGGATTAGACTTTTCTTTGGATCTGCTGAATAGTTGGCCAACAGTCTTCAGTAAAATCTAGACCAGAGGTTCCTATATCCTAATTGTTAAATCAGCAGTATTTTGAAATAAATTGTGCCTATCATATAAAATTTGGAAAGCCAGGTTATTCAAAGAGGTAATTAATAAGACAGGTGAAATATAGGCTCCCCAGATCCTTATTTTTCCAGGACTTTGTTAAGATGAGAGGGTCAGGGAGGATGGTGGCTATGGGATGGTTCAGAAAAGGAAGACCATTTAAACAATTAGGCAATGAAAAACTGACAGAAAATCTAGAGTTGAATCAGTTCCCTAAATCAAGACATATATCCGTGTCCTTAAGTGGGATCTCTGGTATTTTTTACTTCCTGAAAACAAAAAAGTATTTCATTTTGTGCTGGAAGCGTGAACATGTTTAATTAAATTGAACTGAGGATGATTTTTTTTTTTTTTTGGCTTTGGCTTTTGAAGTAGCCCTTAAGAATTCTGTGCATATCTTACTTAACATATTCGATATTGTGTTTTTTGTGTGTCGGTTGAGCAGGAGAGCTACTTAGGTTAAAGATATTTATAAGGGATTTACAGAACATATTTAAATATCTACCTTAAGCTGCCTTCAGACAAAGTTGAGATTTTTAGTATAATCTAAATAATCTAGAAATCTTGGCATTCAAAATCTGGATTGAATTAGATGTTTTTCTCAGAAATTCTGCATTTTGTTGGATTTTGTCTTTTAGTTTATTGATAAATGGAATTATATTCAATAACATGAGTTAAGCATTTTTGTCTTTTTTTAAAATTGTGTTTTAAATGTTTTTTCCCCTCGCCACTAGACCACCAGGGGGACAACTTTTTATCTTTTAAGCTTTGATAGGATATTATATTTTTATTTTAAAATCTATACTATTCTGTATAAAATTACTAGATTGGAAAAGAATTGTAGATTTTGATTATTTCTATTAGTCATGTTTTTGCTTTTTGTTTTTTTTTCTTTTTTGTAGAGACAGGGTCTTGCTGTGTTGCCCAGGCTGGTCTCAAATTCCCTGGCTCAAGCAATACTTCTGCCTTGGCCTCCCAAAGTGCTGGGATTACAGGTCTATTAAACACTTGGTTTCTTTTACTTTGTGTATTTTCGTGTTACTTAAAACAAACTAGACTAGTTCCACATTCTTTATTTCAGAGTGATAATAGCTTAGGTAAACTGAGATGCCATAAATAATTTACTAGTATTCCTTGGGCCTTATTTCAGGTTTTTCTTTGACTTGATTCACTAAGTAAAAGATCAACAAATAAAGGATCAACAAGCACAGTGCAAAGAAAGATCCACAAAGTAAGATGTGGCTCAGAGCATGCAGGCATTTATGGATCTTGATGCAAAATTGCACCAGCCATGTTAGAATAAGACTTAGAATATGAATGTGCAGAAAGAGGGAAGATAGAGAATTCTAGTTAGAGTTATTACA